>JBBPBX010049057.1:0-25509 GCA_038048925.1 Garcialebias charrua
TATATGTGTGTGTGTGTGTGAGTGCTTGTGTGTGTGTGTGTGTGTGTGCGCTCAATATTCCGGAAATTACGGTAGTTTTAAAAGTGTTTATCTTCATTGCTTTACTCTTTGGGCTAAGAGTCTATATACTATATTTAAAGACTAAAGAACTCGCCACTCAAACAACAACCTTGTTTGGTTTCTGAACCAATAAATACAAAACAAACAAATAAACAAAAGAAAAATAAACAACAACATTCAAAACCACAACTACTTGCCTCTTTGAACCATTTAAGTTAGTCCAATTGTTCCCAGATGGAGCAGAATTGGTTGATCATAAATTCCTTACTGATGACGCCCCCCTCCTCCTCCATTCACTCATCCATAACCAGGATGAATATAATTAAAAAGCAAGGCAGAAATGCTGCTTACATCCATTATTAAAATGGTTTGTTTGTTCTTCATGTTTAAGCACTTGTTACATTTAAAAGCAAGAGTGCAAGCATGAACAAAATCAAAAGGACAACAACATTTCAGTAAGAAAAAAAAAAGACAGGATGAATTTGAACCCTTCTCCAGTTCAATAAAAAAAAAAAAACTGATTCAGGTCCAATCAGCTCTGAAGAAAATCACACTGTAGTCTGGCCAATCCTGAGTTCATAGAAAGAACATCCCAAATCTAACCTTAGAGAAACTAAAGTGAGGAGGAGATGGGTTAAATTCTGATGTGCCGTCAGAGCTCAACAAAAATGATGTGAAACCATGCCAACAGATGTGTTTTATTTAATTACTGCACACACACACACACGCAAAAAAAACACGCGCACACCTACCTCAAACTATGCCTGATGTTGAACAGGGTAGGGTTCCCACTAGAGCCTGACCGATATATTGGTAGGGTTGATATTTTCGGCCGATATAGACATTTGGGGACCTATAGGTATCTGTAATTGTCCCATTAATATGCACCAATACAGGTTCTGATCATAAAATTAGAATATCGTGAAAAAGTCATCCATCCATCCATCCATCCATCTTCTTCCGCTTATCCGGGGTCGGGTCGCGGGGGTAGCAGCCTAAGTAGGGAGGCCCAGACTTCCCTCTCCCCAGCCACTTGGAGCAGCTCCTCCGGGGGAATCCCAAGGCGTTCCCAGGCCAGCCGAGAAACATAGTCCCTCCAGCGCGTCCTGGGTCTTCCTCTGGGTCTCCTCCCGGTGGGACATGCCCGGAACACCTCACCAGGGAGGCGTCCAGGAGGCATCCTAACCAGATGCCCGAGCCACCTCAACTGGCTCCTCTCGATGTGGAGAAGCAGCGGCTCTACTCCGAGTCCCTCCCGGATGACTGAGCTTCTCACCCTATCTCTAAGGGAGAGTCCAGCCACCCTGCGGAGAAAACTCATTTCAGCCGCTTGTATCCGAGATCTTGTTCTTTCGGTCACAACCCAAAGCTCATGACCATAGATGAGGGTGGGAACGTAGATCGATCGGTAAATTGAGAGCTTTGCCTTTTGACTCAGCTCTCTCTTCACCACGACAGACCGGTACAGCGCCCGCTTCACTGCGGACGCTGCACCTATCCGCCTATCGATCTCACGCTCCAGTTTTCCCTCATTCGTGAACAAGATCCCGAGATACTTAAACTCCTCCACTTGGGGCAGGACCTCCTCCCCGACCCGGAGAGGGCATAAAAGTGAAAAAGTTGAATTATTTAAATAATTACCATATTTTCCGCCCTATAAGTCACACCAGAGTATAAGTCGCATATGTCCAAATACAGTATGTCTAATAATTTGGAAAATTCCATAAATACATTGCTTCGCTGTATAAGTCGCACATATTATGTGTCACCACTGACGCGTCGCATTTGTTACGGGTCACTGCTGACAACGCGGAAATGTGGGCCAGTGTTGTGCCTAAAATTGCTTTGTTGCTAAAATGACAACCGCTTGGGAGGACTTTAACCAGATTAACACTTATAATAAATTATTTGTTTGCTCAACATTATAGCAAAGGCGTGTCTCAGTTTAACTATTCCTTTAAAAATGCACATTAATGGTCAAATCTGCTGAATTGTAAGAACAGTCTCGCTGCTCAGGTGCTGCGAAGCGGGCAAGCGCAGAGCGACCCGCTGCTGCATTTCTTTTAAATTTAACAAGATTATCACCTGAAGAAAAAAATGTCTTTGATCGACTTTATAGCAAAGGTGTGTCTCAGTTGAACTTTCTTTAAAAAAAAAAGCATTTTATGGTCAAAACATGGCGAAATGAAGCTGGCAAAATGAAGCGGCTCTAACATTACACACCCACCCAGCTACAGATAATAACAGAAAGACCAGTTTATATTATTTGTTTTGTTTTTCATTCAAATCCTTCGAACTCTTCGTCCTCGGTGTCACTGACAAAGACTTCTGCAAACTCCCGAGGGAGATGAAGTGGTGCCTCATCCTACTTATCCTCCCTGGGGCTGTCACGAGTCCTCCTCCGTGTCACCTCCAGCTGATATTCTAGCTTTCCTGAACCCCGACTGGATTGTCTCTTTGCTAATTGAGGTCCATGCTTTGTCAATCCAGCCAAGGACCTGTTGGAATGTGGCGTGGCACATCTGTCCAATGGCGGTGAAGCTGTGGTCTCCGCTCACTATCCACTCCTCCCACTGGATTCAGGGCAGCTCACAGTACAGAGACTGCATTGCTGAGGGTTACCAATGATGTCCTCTTGGCTGCTGACACTGGCTCTCCCTCCATCCTTGTCCTCCTTGACCTCACTGCAGCCTTCGACACTGTGGACCATAGTATCCTCCTCCACCGTCTTCATGTGGAGGTCGGTCTCTGCGACACCGTCCTGGACTGGTTCAAATCTTTCCTCTCCAATAGGCTGGAATGTGTTAGTCTTGGCAACGCCACGTCCCAGACAGTCTGTGTCTCCTGTGGTGTCCCTCAGGGGTCGGTTCTGGGGCCCCTGCTGTTTTCCCTTTACATGCTGCCTTTAGGTCAAATTATTAATCAGTTCAACATTTCTTTTCACTGTTATGCCGACGATACACAGCTTTACATCAGGACTGGAGCATCCTCATCTTCCACCTTGTCATCTCCATCTTCACTCACTGCCCTCTCTGCCTGCCTGGAGGCAATTAGGGCATGGATGAATCAGAACTTTCTTCAATTAAACTGCTCCAAGACTGAGGCCATACTGATTGGCACCCCTCACCAGGTACAAACATCTCCTATAACAACACTTTCCTTTTCTGGACAAGACATCCCCCTCTCCACCTCTGTTACAAATCTTGGAATAAAAATGGACTCCAATCTTACATTTGAAAATCACATTAAGCTTCTGTTTAAAACTTGCTTCTTCCATCTTCGAAACATCTCCAGACTTCGCCCATCCCTAACTTTTTCCGATGCTGAGAAGCTCGTCCATGCTTTTGTCTCCTCCAGGCTCGACTACTGCAACTCCCTGTTTATTGGAATCCCTGCCAAAAACCTACAAAAACTTCAATATATTCAAAACAGTGCAGCAAGGATCTTGTTGAGAGTTCGTAAATTTGAACATATTACGCCCATTCTCCATAACCTTCATTGGCTTCCTGTCGCCTACAGAATTCAGTACAAAACTGCTCTCATTACACATCAATGCTTACATGGAGCTTCACCAGATTATCTGAAGGATATTCTTATTCCATACTCATCCACCCGGTCGCTGCGGTCACAGAACAGTAATCTCCTTCACGTTCCGAGAACCAAATTAAGGACCATGGGAGACCGGGCTTTCAGTGTGGCTGCCCCCCGCCTGTGGAACTCTCTTCCTGACTGTCTGAGAGCCCCACAGTCTGTGGTTGACTTTAAGAGCGGCTTGAAGACCTTTCTTTTCGACCGAGCATACTCTACCTCCTCATGATTCTACTTTTGATCTTAGTTGATATTGTTATTGATTTTACTTGTTTTTTTACTTGTTTTATTGACATTTAATTCTGTTGCACCTTGTAGCACTTTGAGATTTTCATTAATGAAAAGTGCGTTATAAATTGAATTCATTATTATTATTATGGGAGGAGGTCCTGCCCCAAGTGGAGGAGTTTAAGTATCTCGGGATCTTGTTCACGAATGAGGGAAAACTGGAGCGTGAGATCGATAGGCGGATAGGTGCAGCGTCCGCAGTGAAGCGGGCGCTGTACCGGTCTGTCGTGGTGAAGAGAGAGCTGAGTCAAAAGGCAAAGCTCTCAATTTACCGATCGATCTACGTTCCCACCCTCATCTATGGTCATGAGCTTTGGGTTATGACCGAAAGAACAAGATCTCGGATACAAGCGGCTGAAATGAGTTTTCTCCGCAGGGTGGCTGGACTCTCCCTTAGAGATAGGGTGAGAAGCTCAGTCATCCGGGAGGGACTCGGAGTAGAGCCGCTGCTTCTCCACATCGAGAGGAGCCAGTTGAGGTGGCTCGGGCATCTGGTTAGGATGCCTCCTGGACGCCTCCCTGGTGAGGTGTTCCGGGCATGTCCCACCGGGAGGAGACCCAGAGGAAGACCCAGGACGCGCTGGAGGGACTATGTTTCTCGGCTGGCCTGGGAACGCCTTGGGATTCCCCCGGAGGAGCTGCTCCAAGTGGCTGGGGAGAGGGAAGTCTGGGCCTCCCTACTTAGGCTGCTACCCCCGCGACCCGACCTCGGATAAGCGGAAGAAGATGGATGGATGGATGGATTATTATTATTATTATTATTAACAACAGAGATGTCTAGAGGCTGGAGGATTTTGGTTAATCCTCCAGGGATAATGGCAGGTAAGAAGATGCAGGTTTTGATTTAGTTTTTAAACAGGGGTGTAATGTGTGCACGCAAACTGTCCATGATGAGAAGGGCTTTGCGCGTCTTAAAATAATCTGTCAGGCTGTTTGGTGTAGCATTTGGACAGCCACAAACCCATCATCTCCTGGTCCATCCACCACTTCTGATTTATGGCCACCACTACCCGCAGAGGAAACTCCTTCTTCTGCATAGTTTTGCTTTTAAAAATTACCATGTGTGGTAGCTTGGATCCGTCACCGTAGCATGCCAGTTCCACAGTGAAGTGTGACTTCTCATGCCTGGTGGTGAGGATGTTCCCAGATTTTTCTCCTTTCTCCACCACACTCCGCCCCATGGGACTATCAAAAGTCAGCAGAACTGTCCATTGATCAAGCGGTCAAGAGAGATGTTGTGCTCCTCTATCTGCCTCTTCGCAAAAGCGCGGAAACTCTCCACTTTCTCACTAAAGTCCGCAGGCAGTTTCTGGCACAAGGTCGTCCGCGCTCTGATGGACAGATGTGCAGACGCATGAAGCGGAAACACCAGGATGGTCCTCCAACAAACTCTACAATGTCCATCTCCTTGGCTACAGACATCGCGTGGAGACAGAGATGCACTGTTGACAACCCTCTGCCTGTGGCCCATTCCTGCACCACCCAAGTCTTCACCCTATCCTCCAAAGCTGGCCATTTCGCCTTGCACCCACGATTTGCCCTCTTAGACCTTTTCATGGCCGTTTAACATGACCGCTGCCTTCCTCCAATCCCAAACGAACTTTTCACTCACCCCAAAGTGGCAATCAGCTGCCCGGTTTCCGTGTTCAGCAGCGAACTTTGTAACCTGCAGCTTGAACTCTGCAGAATAAGACTTCCTCTTTGGTGGTATTTTTTTCTCTTTTATAAGTAATATTTTATGAATATTGTCTGTCTTCTCTCTCCAACTCAAACAATTGACGTTTTTGGTGGGCTGGCAGGGTTTTAGCGGGTTTTGGAACAACAGATACGCCTACCGGTAATCGTCAGAAGCCTAGAGCGCTAGAGCACCTTCTAGCGCCTCTAATGGACGAAAAAGGTAGTGTTCATATCAGAATGAATTTTGTCAGAAGCCTGGAGCACTAGAGAGCCCTCTAGTACCTCTAGTGGCCGAAAAAGGTAGTGTTCATATCAGAATGAATGAAAACGGTCATATCTCAGTCAAAAATTAGGTTAAAAATACAGGGGGGGATCCATAAATAAGTTGCTTCGCCGTATAAGTCGCAGGGTATGCAAATTAGGCAAAAGGTGTGACTTATATGCCAGAAAATATGGTATATTCAAAAAGTGAAACTTGTATATAAAGCCCCTTTTCCACCGTTCCTCTTCAGCCCGGTTCGGCATCTGAATGTGGTGGTTTTTGAAGCTGTGACTCCTGCTTCATTCCACTCTTTCTGGATCTCTGCCAGATTCTGGAATCTTCTCTGTTTGATAATCCGCTGAAGCCCACGGTCATCTCTTTTGCTGGTGCATCTTCTCCTACCACATTTTGCCCTTCCACTAGACTTTCCATTGATATGCTTGGACACAACACTCTGTGAACAGCCAGCCTCCTTAGCTATGAGCTTTTATGGCTTACCCATCCTATGGAGGGATCAATGATGGTCTTCTGTCCAGTTGTTATGTCTGCAGTCTTCCCCATATTGCACCGAACTGAGACAATTGAACAAAAGTTACTACTGTAACTATGGTTCGATGAATCCCGGATGACCGCCAGAGGCGGTGCTTTCAAGCACGAATGAGCATTCTTGCGCATGCGTAGGACGAGTACAAATGACAACAACGTCAACCCGTGACCTACCGGGGACCCACATGACTCTATATAGGCATGTCGCACCCGGGACCCAGTCCCTCAATCTTCTCGCAAAGCAAGGATTCCGAGGGACTAAGCACTCTGGCAGTCATCCGGGATTCATAGAACCGTAGTTACAGTAGTAACTTTTGTTCTATTTCATCCCTCCTGACCGCCAGATGCGGTGCTTTTAAGCACAGATGACGCATGGCAACATGGTCACGAGGAATCGGCAACATTCAAGGAACGACTACCGCGCCACTCACCATAATGCAATGGAGAGGTATGTTGCTCCAGAACTCCTAGTAAGGGATGGGGCGCAGCCACATTCACCCTGTAAAACCGAGTAAAGGCTCTTGGTGATGTTCAGGAGGCTGCGCGACAAATATAATGTCCAATGGTATCCCTGTCATGGTAGCAAACGAGGATGACATGCCCCTCGAAGAATGGCACTACACTCCCGCCAGCAGTGGCTGGTCCTGCAAGGCATAAGCTTTGGAGATCAAATCCACAACCCATTGTGCCAGTCGCTGTGAATCCTGTTCATTGACAATGGCGATAATAAACAGAATCTGAATCTGAATCTGAATCTATTAGAGCAGTGTAATCTAATTACTGACGTACTGAGGTAGTACTTTACTAAGCTCTATTCAGTCAAGGCGCATGAATGAGTTCAGTGACGTCTGGGCATCAGCAGTGAAGGTTTAGCCCGGATGTTTCCTGTTAAAGGACAGCAACCGACTTTTGCAGTGGTGCTTGCTCCAGTTTGCTGTCATGATAAACATATATTTAACACAAACTAGAGGAAGATGTCAGAAAAAAAGAAAAGTTCCATTAAAAAGACGGTGTGCATAACATAATAAAAAACGAATATGTACAAACGTGTGGGGGGACGGGCTCTGACTGTTGTTTGTGCCTATGCGCCAAACGGCAGCGCAGATTACCCACCCTTTTTGGAGTCCTTGGAGGGGGTATTGGAGAGTGCACCTCCTGGGGACTCCCTTGTTCTACTGGGGGACTTCAACGCTCACGTGGGCAATGACAGTGAGACCTGGAGGGGTGTGGTTGGGAGGAACGGCCCCCCTGATCTGAACCCGAGTGGTGTTCTGTTGTTGGACTTCTGTGCTCGTCATGGATTGTCCATAACAAACACCATGTTCAGGCATAAGGGTGTACATATGTGCTCTTGGCACCAGGACACCCTAGGTCGCAGCTCGATGATCGACTTTGTTGTCGTCTCATCTGATCTGCGGCCGCATGTCTTGGACACTCGGGTGAAGAGAGGGGCGGAGCTGTCAACTGACCACTACCTGGTGATGAGTTGGCTCCGATGGTGGGGGAGGATGCCGGTCAGACCTGGCAGGCCCAAACGTATTGTGAGGGTCTGCTGGGAACGTCTGGCAGAGTCTCCCGTAAGACGGAGCTTTAACTCCCACCTCCGGGAGAGCTTTGAACACGTTCCGAGGGAGGCGGGGGACATTGAGCCCGAGTGGGCCATGTTCCGCGCCTCTATTGTCGAGGCAGCTTATCGGAGTTGTGGCCGCAAGGTTGTTGGTGCCTGTCGTGGTGGCAACCCTCGAACCCGGTGGTGGACACCGGCGGTGAGGGATGCTGTCAAGCTGAAGAAGGAGTCCTATTGGGCCTTTTTGGCCTGTGGGACCCCGGAAGCAGCAGATAGGTACCGACAGTCCAAGCGGCATGCGGCTCGGGTGGTTGCTGAGGCAAAAACTCGGGCGTGGGAGGAGTTCGGAGAGGCCATGGAGAATGACTTCCGTACGGCTTCGAGGCGATTCTGGTCCACCATCCGGCGTCTCAGGGGGGGAAAGCGGTACGCGACCAACACCATTTATGGTGGGGATGGCGTGCTGTTGACCTCAACTCGGGATGTTGTGAGTCGGTGGGCGGAATACTTCGAAGACCTCCTCAATCCTACTGGCACGTCTTCCACTGAGGAAGCGGAGCCTGGGGACTTTGGGTCGGGCTCTCCAATCTCTGGTGCTGAGGTCGCCAAGGTGGTTAAAAAGCTCCGCGGTGGCAAGGCTCCGGGGGTGGATGAGATTCGTCCTGAGTTCCTTAGGGCTCTGGATGTTGTGGGGTTGTGTTGGCTTACGCGACTCTGCAATATCGCGTGGACATCGGGGGCAGTTCCCTTGGATTGGCAGACTGGGGTGGTGGTTCCCCTATTCAAAAAGGGGGACCGTAGGGTGTGTTCCAACTATAGGGGGATCACACTCTTAAGCCTCCCTGGTAAGGTCTATTCAGGGGTTCTGGAGAGGAGGGTCCGTCGGATAGTCGAACCTCGGATTCAGGAGGAGCAGTGTGGTTTTCATCCTGGTCGTGGAACACTGGACCAGCTCTACACCCTCAACAGGGTCCTGGAGGGCGCGTGGGAGTTTGCCCAACCAGTTTACATGTGCTTTGTGGACTTGGAGAAGGCATTCGACCGCGTCCCTCGGGGGGTTCTGTGGGGGGTACTCCGGGAGTATGGGGTACCAGGCCCTTTGATATGGGCTGTTAGGTCCCTGTACGACCGGTGTCAGAGCTTGGTCCGCATCGCCGGCAGTAAGTCAGGCTCGTTTCCTGTGAGAGTTGGACTCCGCCAAGGTTGCCCTTTGTCACCGATTCTGTTCATAACTTTTATGGACAGAATTTCTAGGCGCAGCCAAGGTGTTGAGAGGATCCGTTTTGGTGGCCTTAGAATCGCTTCTCTGTTTTTTGCAGATGATGTGGTCCTATTGGCTTCATCAGGTCGTGATCTACAGCTTTCGCTGGAGCGGTTTGCAGCTGAATGTGATGCGGCCGGGATGAGGATCAGTTCCTCCAAATCCGAGGCCATGGTCTTGAGCCGGAAAAGGGTAGCATGCCCTCTCCGGGTCGGGGAGGAGGTCCTGCCCCAAGTGGAGGAGTTTAAGTATCTCGGGGTCTTGTTCACGAATGAGGGAAAACTGGAGCGTGAGATCGATAGGCGGATAGGTGCAGCATCCGCAGTGAAGCCCCCGCGACCCGACCCCGGATAAGCGGACGAAAATGGATGGATGGATGGATTTGTTTTATTTCGTCTCTTTTAAACGAATGAATAAATGAATTAAATAAAATATTAAATAGCTTTATATCTGCTAAGTTCTTGGCATAAATCAACACAGACATGTTCCTGCTTTTAGTGTTTTACATTGTTTTATAATGTAGCTGTTTATGTTTCTTTTTTTTTAAATGCAGTTTTCTTTTGATTTTTAATTAATACGCTTTTTTATGATTGTTTACTGTTGGCTGCAAATATCAAGCTGTGAAATCCTTCATTTTCTACACCTGATAGCTGTTAGTCATTAAAGTGAGACTAAACCCAGGTTGAGACGGTAACTCCTCCTTCCAAAATCTCCCTGAAAATGGGCGTGTCGAGAGACAAGGAGGGGTGGAGGTAGAGTTGTGCTTTTGTTCACGCCTCCACCTGCAACAACCTAAAACAAATTAAACCTCTAGCCAACAACATACACCAAGCAACAACAAAGAATAAACATGTAGATGTATTTATCCATTCCACCCATTCCATCCAAAACCAAAGGCCTAAAACAATGAAAATGAAAATAAAAATAAAACCGCTTGTCAGGAGTGAAATGCAGCACTTCCATATAAGGTATGCACTTCTCATCTCTGCAGGGGATTGGCTCTGCTTGAACCACCTGTGTGACATCACACATGAGCAGACATGTCACACATGAGCGTTTGCACAAATAAGAAAATTAAGGTGTAATCCACCAGTTCAACCCATAGAACTACCGTAAACACATTTTTAGACCAAATATTGCCAATTTACACAGATATGCACAATTATGTGAGAATAAACACAGCCATAGTGCTAGATAACATTTTAAACACATTCTAGGGAGTTTATCAGCTAAAAAAAGTTAATTTTGGGTTTAGTCGCACTTTAATTATGAGGAAGTTTAGCAACTTCACGGTGAACATTTGAGCTCCGTGGCTTCAGCGGTGTGTTTTTCTTGTTTAATCTGGGGCGGGCGCACTGATTTTGGTCAGCCGCTCTCAGCCTGTCCCTCCTACGAGACGGTCAGACAGCGGGTTGGACTGGACGCAGCTGGCCGTGGTCGGTCTCCCTGTTTCGGTTCAGCGAGAGTGGCGTCCCGCTGAAGCCCCAGAGCTCGAATGTCCAACGTAAAACTAACTTGACCGCAGTTTAATGTGACGCTATGTCTCTGCAGACATTGCACGTTGCTGTCTTGCGGTGTTTAGTGTAAAATACTTCCACACAGCGGACATGTCACGATGAAAAGTTGGCTAGCTGTTAGCTAAAGTGCTACTCACTCAGTCCACATGTTGTAGCTGGCTGCAAACTATGAAATGGATTTCCTGAATGTGACGTGAGGCGGGTCTTATTACTCTGGGTTCATGAGACACGACTCCGGATCCACCCCTATGACCGTTGCATTGTGGGGAATGTAGTGTTGGTGCGTGCAAAACACCAGCGGGCGGCTGTGGCCTGCGGGCCATTTCTAATAGTAATTAAATATCATCCAGGGCCCATAAATAATTTGCGTGCCAGATCTGGCCCGCGGGCCTTGACTTTGACATATGTGGATTAGAGGATACACACTTTTAGTGCAGTAAAAGTAAACTCATGAACTCAACGAATCTTATTGGGTTTATCTTATGAGAAACTTGAAATACATACTCATTTCACCTTTACTTTGATAGCTCAGTCCATCCCTCTTTTCAAGATCTAAAGAGCTTGGCATTCCCCCGACTACATTTAAACACAAACATTTCCATCACAGATTTATGAATTACTGTTTGGAGACCTGAAGTTTGTTGTGTTGTGGTTTCCATCGGGTTTTTCCAGGCGGATGTTACCAGCTCAGTAGAAACTTGGAACAGACCAGTTGTTTTGCTTTGCTTCGTCTTTAGTTTTTGGACTACAGTAATTTTGCAATAATTTGAAACAACTTTCGATTTACGTATAATATACTTTTTTAATCTTGTTGCAATTTTTTTAAATTAACATTGCTTTTCTTCAAAGTTACTGTAATTCTTTTGGGAAAATAACATTTAATTACTGTTAATGTGTGGTAGTTTTATGTCTAAATTATTTCTCTGTCTCGTTTTTGGCCTCCTCCACCTTTTTTTTCTGGCAATTTATTGATTATGCTGTAAACATTTGTGTGGTGCAATACCAGTGTGCATCAAAAATGTTTGCTATTTAAAGCAAGCTGAGATATCATATATTTCTTAGAGGAAGAGGAGAAAATTTACAAACAACCATCCATCCATTATCTATTACCCGCTTCTTCCTTTTCGGGTCACAGGGGTCACTGGTGCCCATATCCAGCAGTCACTATGGGAGAGGCGGGGGGACAGGTCTCCAGTCCATCACAGGGACACAGAGAGACAAACGAGACAAACAACCATTCACACTCTCACTCACACATAGGGACAATTAAGAGTTACTAATCGTGCATGTTTTTGGTCTGTGAAACCGGAGCACCCGGAGAAAACCCACACATGCACGGAGAGAACATGCACCCAGAAATGTCCCCGGTTGGGATTTGATCCGATGACCCCCACGTTCTCGCTGAGGGACAACGGCTCTACCAACTGTGCCTCTGTACCACCAAATTCACAGATTTCCATAATTAAAATTGATTCAGGTCAAAATATGCACTGTGCCCACTATTATTACAATCTGTGATGCTCATTAAGATTACACACTTAGTTTGAAACATGGTTAGGAGAAATTGTAAATGGTAAATGGAGCTTACTTTTATAGCGCTTTCCAGCCCCCTATGAGGGGCCCCAAAGCGCTTCACAGTACCAGCCATCCACCCATTCATGCACACATTTGTACACCGGTAGCGGTGGTCTGCCATGAAAGGCGCTGCCAGTCCTACCGGGAGCAACTCAGGGTTGAGTGTCTTGCCCAGGGACACAACGAGGTATGCAGTGACCGGGGATCGAACCCGGGACCTTCCGGTCCTGAGCCGGCTGCCCTGCCTCTACACCATCTCGGCCCCGGTTTCTCATAAATTGTCCTTATAAAGGTTTTACACAAATCTGCTCATATATTTGAACGCATTATGTTTAAAAAATTGCAATACCCCCCTACACCAAGTCTTAAAGTGCGACTAAACCCAAAATTAACTTTTTTTTAGCTGATAAACTCCCTAGAATGTGTTTAAAATGTTATCTAGCACTATGGCTGTGTTTATTCTCACATAATTGTGCATATCTGTGTAAATTGGCAATATTTGGCAATATTTGGTCTAAAAATGTGTTTACGGTAGTTCTATGGGTTGAACTGGTGGATTACACCTTAATTTTCTTATTTGTGCAAACGCTCATGTGTGACATGTCTGCTCATGTGTGATGTCACACAGGTGGTTCAAGCAGAGCCAATCCCCTGCAGAGATGAGAAGTGCATACCTTATATGGAAGTGCTGCATTTCACTCCTGACAAGCGGTTTTATTTTTATTTTCATTTTCATTTTTTTAGGCCTTTGGTTTTGGATGGAATGGGTGGAATAGATAAATACATCTACATGTTTATTCTTTGTTGTTGCTTGGTGTATGTTGTTGGCTAGAGGTTTAATTTGTTTTAGGTTGTTGCAGGTGGAGGCGTGAACAAAAGCACAACTCTACCTCCACCCCTCCTTGTCTCTCGACACGCCCATTTTCAGGGAGATTTTGGAAGGAGGAGTTACCGTCTCAACCTGGGTTTAGTCTCACTTTAATTTCGCACAAAGTAAAAGCATGCAGATGTACATAAGAGTGAGTGAACACATCACTCCTGTCCTGTCCTCTCTACACTGGCTCCCGGTTCAGTTCAGGATACAGTTCAAGCTGCTCCTGTTTGTTTTCAAAGCTCTGAATGGACTTGCTCCTCTGTACATCTCAGAACTTTTGAAAGCCCATCAGCCCGGCAGAGATTTACGATCTGCCAGTCAACACCTGCTGGAGGTGCCTCGCTCAAGGTACAAACAATGGGGAGACCGGTCATTTTCTGTTGCCGGCCCAAAAGCCTGGAACAGTCTCCCCCTTGAGCTGCGTGCCACCTCTGATCTGACTCTGTTCAAAACCAGACTGAAGACCCACTTGTTCAAAAAAGCTTTCAGTGTGTAACTTTTATTACTTTTGGTATTTTAATATGTAGCATTTTTTATTTCCATTGCCTTTTTATTTCCACTTGTTCAAATAAGCTTCCAGTGTGTAACTTTTATTACTTTTGGTATTTTAATATGTAGCATTTTTTATTTCCATTGCCTTTTTATTTCCACTTGTTCAAAAAAGCTTTCAGTGTGTAACTTTTATTACTTGTGTTATTTTAGTATGTAGCATTTTTTATTTCCATTGCCTTCTTTTATTGCTGTTGTTTCTTATTCTATTTTCATTGATTTATTGTTCCGGTTTATTCATCTTTTTATCCTGTTAAGCACCTTGGTCAATGCAAGGCATTGTAGGAAGGTGCTATGCTGATGACACGCAGCTCTACTTGTCATCAAAACCTAACTCCACCCACCCTCCCTCCATCCTCACCGACTGTCTCAACGAGCTAAATCACTGGTTTTCTAACAATTTCCTTCAACTAAACAGCAACAAAACAGAAATCATTCTCGTCGGTACCAAAAACTCTATCTCAAAATCAGAACATCTTCTCGTCCCCCTTAACAACTCTCTGCTATCCCCCTCCCCTCAGGTCAAGAGCCTCGGTGTCATCCTCGACACCACTCTTTCCTTCACTTCACACATCAACAATATTACTCGGTCTGCTTATTTCCACCTCCGTAATATTAACCGTCTCCGTCCTTCTCTGACACCTCGCTCCACAGCCATCCTGGTGCACAGTCTTGTGACTTCCCGTATTGACTACTGCAACTCTCTTCTCTACGGCCTCCCCAACAAATCTCTCCACAAGTTACAGATGGTCCAGAACTCAGCTGCCCGTGTCATCACTCAAACCTCCTACTATGATCACATCACTCCTGTCCTGCAGCAGCTCCACTGGCTCCCGGTTAAATCACGCATCATCTTCAAAATTCTACTTCTCACGTTCAAATCTATCCACAACCTTGCCCCTCCTTATCTATCCGACCTCCTACAAATCTCCATCCCATCACGCTCTCTCAGATCCTCCTCTTCACTACATCTCCATGTACCCTCTGCCCGCCTCTCCACCATGGGGAGCAGGGCCTTCACCTGCTCTGCCCCTCACCTCTGGAACGCCCTACCGCCAGACCTTCGAAACACCACCTCCCTTTCTCTATTCAAGATTGCCCTGAAAACCCATCTCTTTAGACTAGCGTATCACTAACTTTACTAAATGTATTTTATCTTACCATTTTATATCCTTTATGTATTTTATATTTCAATTTGTCTCTGATAATGTTTGCTCTGTATTACACTGTGTTGGTTTGTTAAGTGTCCTTGGGTGTCATGAAAGGCGCTTTTAAATAAAATGATTATTATTATTATTATTATATACAAATAAAGTTTATTATTATTATTATTATTATTATTATTATTATTATTATAAGAGTTTTCATATGAAATGAAGCATTATTTTAATAAGCTGTAAGGGTATCACATTTGTAAACAGGGTAAGCTGCATGATTTATTTATTTAAAAAGAAAGTACTTGAAATGCTGAATGTGGATTGGAAGAAAATGCATTTTTGAGATTTTTAGACATCTTAAGTAACCCTGGAACTGTTCAGTTCATTCTCAGCTGTGGATACTGAAACAAAGCATACATTATTAAGAGTATTCGAGTCGGTAATCAATTTTCTGAAAAGTGAACAAATGCTATTTATGTTTTAAAATTGGACAGGAGCATTACTTATGAACTTTTATATGGATAGCATTATATTTATAGCTTTATTTATATATTATTTATATTTATAGCATTATTTATATGTTGTCATCATTCTTTGTTTGTAGCCAGGTCTCTCTTGTAAATGAGTCCTCGAGGCTGAATGAGATTAACCTGCCTAAATAAAGGTTGAATGAAAAGTTGATTATATGTCTCAATGGCGTGCTATACCCAGTAGCTGTCAACTTGATCCGTCCATTACATGAACTTTAGCTCCGCCCCATAATGACGTTGCAAGCTGCTTTTGTCGGGCGCGCGTCTTCTCTTTCCCCAGACAGTCATCGTGTCAGTGTCAGAGCTGGTCTGGAGTGCTTTTTCGTGTCTGCAGAGCGTTTTTCTTTTGCAGCGCGTTTGCACCCCTCGGCCACCGTAGTTGTTGCTGTTGTTTTGAATGAAAGCTAGCTAGCGTCGGCGCACTTGGCTGAAAGCCGAAGAGCGGAAGAAGACGTCATGAGCCGTTTGATTTCCCATCATGCATCACGTTCTTCAACTACTAAAACAGCTAAAAATTTACAAAAACAAGAAAGTAAGCGGTGCAAAATGATTCAGGCTTTCTGTTTATTTTATTTTTTTCAGGCTGTATTGAATTTGAAGCGAGAATTTTTCCACATTGCAACCGTGAGTAAAAACCGTAGTGGTTCAGACCCATATAAACAGCTTCATTATGACACAGTTGATATGGCAGCTTGTGTGGGCGGCGCCAGCATCCAGGACACTTTAAGTGAGGAAACTGCTGGAGGCATTGGATGTAACCTTGTAGTTTCTGTGCTGTTTGGAGTAATCCAGAACAGTAATCAGTAATTCTGTGCATTGTTTGATGAGAACAGTAATCAGTATTTCTGTGCATTGTTAGGGATAGTACAGTAATCAGAAACAAAGGATGATCATGGCCCAACCTTTCATCTGCTTGCCTTGTTCATGAGGTGGTTGGAGTAAGGTCATATATCATATAGATGATATATATCATCTATGTGATATATGAATGGTAAGGATGTAAAGTGGACAAGGTGGACAGATGCATAGGTCCCAAAAGGACACAAAAGGGGATGCTGTCTGGAATTTTTTGTACAAAACAACAATTGTCAATTACTGTGCTGCTTGACCTTGATGTATTTTTTATACACAATACACTTTTTTATAACCATAAATTTTATAATTATAATTTATAATCACATAAATTGTGCACAGTTACTCTTTTATGATAATACATTTGCACAGCTTTGTTCAAAACCAGACTCATAGACTGTTATTGTGCACTGGTTCTGTTAGCCCATATTGCAGTCGGTAGAGCATGAGACTCTTAATCTCAGGGTCGTGGGTTCGAGCCCCACGTTGGGCAGACAGTTGTTTTCAAGAATCTAGAAAAAAATTACTGTGAATGAAAAGTGCATTATTTGTGTCCATGATTAAAAGTTTTAACTCCATTATCGAGTTATTGGTGTCATTTCACGTACCGTTCGATTAAAATAAAAATGTCAGCTCAAAAAAAAAAAAAAGTCAAAATCAATTCAAAACCATACTCTTGTGACTGAAAGCACGCTGTGCTGTAATATACCACACACGAGCTGCTATGAGGAGATTTGTGCTGTTACATTTAGAAAAACTGGACCTCTGAATTGTGGTTCTCATGTATGGCCAAGCAGACAGAGATATCAGCACGCACATTCACAATGTGCATGCAAAGTCTGTGCAACACGTCAGTATTAGAGCAGTGTAATCTAATTACTGACGTACTGAGGTAGTACTTTACTAAGCTCTATTCAGTCAAGGTGCATGAATGAGTTCAGTGACGTCTGGGCATCAGCAGTGAAGGTTTAGCCCGGATGTTTCCTGTTAAAGGACAGCAACCGACTTTTGCAGTGGCGCTTGCTCCAGTTTGCTGTCATGATTAACATATATTTAACACAAACTAGAGGAAGATGTCAGAAAAAAAGAAAAGTTACATTAAAAAGACGGTGAGCATAACATAATAAAAAACGAATATGTACAAATGAAGCAAATAAACTGATGAGCAATGCATGCTTAGATTAGAACAGGGGTGTCAAAGTCAAATACTCTACACAGAGGGCCAAAAAAACTAATCTGCTACAAGCCGAGGGCTGGACTGGCTCAATTTTTATTATAAGGGGGTGATATAAGAATTTTTTTTCTTCTTTCTGCACTCTGTTCATTCAGTGTTTTCTTTTTGATGATTTTGTTTTTTTTCCGGTGAGAGTTGGACTCCGCCAAGGTTGCCCTTTGTCACCGATTCTGTTCATAACTTTTATGGACAGAATTTCTAGGCGCAGCCAAGGTGTTGAGAGGATCCGTTTTGGTGGCCTTAGAATCGCTTCTCTGTTTTTTGCAGATGATGTGGTCCTATTGGCTTCATCAGATCGTGATCTACAGCTTTCACTGGAGCGGTTTGCAGCTGAATGTGATGCGGCCGGGATGAGGATCAGTTCCTCCAAATCCGAGGCCATGGTCTTGAGCCGGAAAAGGGTAGCATGCCCTCTCCGGGTCGGGGAGGAGGTCCTGCCCCAAGTGGAGGAGTTTAAGTATCTCGGGGTCTTGTTCACGAATGAGGGAAAACTGGAGCGTGAGATCGATAGGCGGATAGGTGCAGCGTCCGCAGTGAAGCGGGCGCTGTACCGGTCTGTCGTGGTGAAGAGAGAGCTGAGTCAAAAGGCAAAGCTCTCAATTTACCGATCGATCTACGTTCCCACCCTCATCTATGGTCATGAGCTTTGGGTTGTGACCGAAAGAACGAGATCTCGGATACAAGCGGCTGAAATGAGTTTTCTCCGCAGGGTGTCTGGACTCTCCCTTAGAGATAGGGTGAGAAGCTCAGTCATCCGGGAGGGACTCGGAGTAGAGCCGCTGCTTCTCCACATCGAGAGGAGCCAGTTGAGGTGGCTCGGGCATCTGGTTAGGATGCCTCCTGGACGCCTCCCTGGTGAGGTGTTCCGGGCATGTCCCACCGGGAGGAGACCCAGAGGAAGACCCAGGACACGCTGGAGGGACTATGTTTCTCGGCTGGCCTGGGAACGCCTTGGGATTCCCCCAGAGGAGCTGCTCCAAGTGGCTGGAGAGAGGGAAGTCTGGGCCTCCCTACTTAGGCTGCTACCCCCGCGACCCGACCCCGGATAAGCGGACGAAAACAGGATGGATGGATGGATGGATGGATTTTGTTTTATTTTGTTTTATTTTGTCTCTTTTAAATGAATGAATTAAATAAAATATTAAATAGCTTTATATCTGCTAAGTTCTTGGCATAAATCAACACAGACATGTTCCTGCTTTTAGTGTTTTTTACATTGTTTTATAATGTAGCTGTTTATGTTTCTTTTTTTTTATGCAGTTTTCTTTTGATTTTTAATTAATACGCTTTTTTATGATTGTTTACTGTTGGCTGCAAGTATCAAGCTGTGAAATCCTTCATTTTCTACACCTGATAGCTGTTAGTCATTAATTATGAGGAAGTTTAGCAACTTCACAGTGAACATTTGAGCTCCGTGGCTTCAGCGGTGTGTTTTTCTTGTTTAATCTGGGGCGGGCGCACTGATTTTGGTCAGCCGCTCTCAGCCTGTCCCTCCTACGAGACGGTCAGACAGCGGGTCGGACTGGACGCAGCTGGCCGTGGTCGGTCTCCCTGTTTCGGTTCAGCGAGAGTGGCATCCCGCTGAAGCCCCAGAGCTCGAATGTCCAACGTAAAACTAACTTGACCGCAGTTTAATGTGACGCTATGTCTCTGCAGACATTGCACGTTGCTGTCTTGCGGTGTTTAGTGTAAAATACTTCCACACAGCGGACATGTCACGATGAAAAGTTGGCTAGCTGTTAGCTAAAGTGCTACTCACTCAGTCCACATGTTGTAGCTGGCTGCAAACTATGAAATGGATTTCCTGAATGTGACGTGAGGCGAGTCTTATTACTCTGGGTTCATGAGACACGACTCCGGATCCACCCCTACGACCGTTGCATTGTGGGGAATGTAGTGTTGGTGCGTGCAAAACACCAGCGGGCGGCTGTGGCCTGCGGGCCATTTCTAATAGTAATTAAATATCATCCAGGGCCCATAAATAATTTGCGTGCCAGATCTGGCCCGCGGGCCTTGACTTTGACATATGTGGATTAGAGGATACACACTTTTAGTGCAGTAAAAGTAAACTCATGAACTCAACGAATCTTATTGGGTTTATCTTATGAGAAACTTGAAATACATACTCATTTCACCTTTACTTTGATAGCTCAGTCCATCCCTCTTTTCAAGATCTAAAGAGCTTGGCATTCCCCCAACTACATTTAAACACAAACATTTCCATCACAGATTTATGAATTACTGTTTGGAGACCTGAAGTTTGTTGTGTTGTGGTTTCCATCGGGTTTTTCCAGGCGGATGTTACCAGCTCAGTAGAAACTTGGAACAGACCAGTTGTTTTGCTTTGCCTCGTCTTTAGTTTTTGGACTAATTTTGCAATAATTTGAAACAACTTTCGATTTATGTGTAATATACTTTTTTAATCTTGTTGCAATTTTTTTAAATTAACATTGCTTTTCTTCAAAGTTACTGTAATTCTTTTGGGAAAATAACATTTAATTACTGTTAATATGGGGTAGTTTTATGTCTAAATTATTTCTCTGTCTCGTTTTTGGCCTCCTCCACCTTTTTTTCTGGCAATTTATTGATTATGCTATAAACATTTGTGTGGTGCAATACAAGTGTGCATCAAAAATGTTTGCTATTTAAAGCAAGCTGAGATATCATATATTTCTTAGAGGAAGAGGAGAAAATTTACAAACAACCATCCATCCATTATCTATTACCCGCTTCTTCCTTTTCGGGTCACAGGGGTCACTGGTGCCCATATCCAGCAGTCACTATGGGAGAGGCGGGGGGACAGGTCTCCAGTCCATCACAGGGACACAGAGAGACAAACGAGACAAACAACCATTCACACTCTCACTCACACATAGGGACAATTAAGAGTTACTAATCGTGCATGTTTTTGGTCTGTGAAACCGGAGCACCCGGAGAAAACCCACACATGCACGGAGAGAACATGCACCCAGAAATGTCCCCGGTTGGGATTTGATCCGATGACCCCCTCGTTCTCGCTGAGGGACAACGGCTCTACCAACTGTGCCTCTGTACCACCAAATTCACAGATTTCCATAATTAAAATTGATTCAGGTCAAAATATGCACTGTGCCCACTATTATTACAATCTGTGACGCTCATTAAGATTACACACTTAGTTTGAAACATGGTTAGGAGAAATTGTAAATGGTAAATGGAGCTTACTTTTATAGCGCTTTCCAGCCCCCTATGAGGGGCCCCAAAGCACTTCACAGTACCAGCCATCCACCCATTCATGCACACATTTGTACACCGGTAGCGGTGGTCTGCCATGCAAGGCGCTGCCAGTCCTACCGGGAGCAACTCAGGGTTAAGTGTCTTGCCCAGGGACACAACGAGGTATGCAGTGACCAGGGATCGAACCCGGGACCTTCCGGTCCTGAGTCGGCTGCCCTGCCTCTACACCATCTCGGCCCCGGTGTCTCATAAATTGTCCTTATAAAGGTTTTACACAAATCTGCCCATATATTTGAACGCATTATGTTTAAAAAATTGCAATACCCCCCTACACCAAGTCTTAATTTCGCACAAAGTAAAAGCATGCAGATGTACATAAGAGTTTTCATACGAAACGAAGCATTATTTTAATAAGCTGTAAGGGTATCACATTTGTAAACAGGGTAAGCTGCATGATTTATTTATTTAAAAAGAAAGTACTTGAAATGCTGAATGTATTGGAAGAAAATGCATTTTTGAGATTTTTAGACATCTTAAGTAACCCTGGAACTGTTCAGTTCATTCTCAGCTGTGGATACTGAAACAAAGCATACATTATTAAGAGTATTCGAGTCGGTAATCAATTTTCTGAAAAGTGAACAAATGCTATTTATGTTTTAAAATTGGACAGGAGCATTATTTATGAACTTTTATATGGATAGCATTATATTTATAGCTTTATTTATATATTATTTATATTTATAGCATTATTTATATGTTGTCATCATTCTTTGTTTGTAGCCAGGTCTCTCTTGTAAATGAGTCCTCGAGGCTGAATGAGATTAACCTGCCTAAATAAAGGTTGAATGAAAAGTTGATTATATGTCTCAATGGCGTGCTATACCAAGCAGCTGTCAACTTGATCCGTCCATTACATGAACTTTAGCTCCGCCCCATAATGACGTTGCAAGCTGCTTTTGTCGGGCGCGCGTCTTCTCTTTCCCCAGACAGTCATCGTGTCAGTGTCAGAGCTGGTCTGGAGTGCTTTTTCGTGTCTGCAGAGCGTTTTTCTTTTGCAGCTCGTTTGCACCCCTCGGCCACCTTAGTTGTTGCTGTTGTTTTGAATGAAAGCTAGCTAGCGTCGGCGCACTTGGCTGAAAGCCGAAGAGCGGAAGAAGACGTCATGAGCCGTTTGATTTCCCATCATGCATCACGTTCTTCAACTACTAAAACAGCTAAAAATTTACAAAAACAAGAAAGTAAGCGGTGCAAAATGATTCAGGCTTTCTGTTTATTTTATTTTTTTCAGGCTGTATTGAATTTGAAGCGAGAATTTTTCCACATTGCAACCGTGAGTAAAAACCGTAGTGGTTCAGACCCATATAAACAGCTTCATTATGACACAGTTGATATGGCAGCTTGTGTGGGCGGCGCCAGCATCCAGGACACTTTAAGTGGGGAAACTGCTGGAGGCATTGGATGTAACCTTGTAGTTTCTGTGCTGTTTGGAGTAATCCAGAACAGTAATCAGTAATTCTGTGCATTGTTTGATGAGAACAGTACAGTAATCAGTATTTCTGTGCATTGTTAGAGAACAGTAATCAGTATTTCTGTGCATTTAGAGAACAGTAATCAGTATTTCTGTGCATTGTTAGGGATAGTACAGTAATCAGAAACAAAGGATGAGCATGGGCCTAACCTTTCATCTGCTTGCCTTGTTCATGAGGTGGTTGGAGTATGGTCATATATCATATAGATGATATATCATCTATGTGATATATGAATGGTAAGGCTGTAAAGTGGACAAGGTGGACAGATGCATAGGTCCCAAAAGGACACAAAAGGGGATGCTGTCTGGAATTTTTTGTACAAAACAACAATTGTCAATTACTGTGCTGCTTGACCTTGATGTATTTTTTATACACAATACACTTTTTTATAACCATAAATTTTATAATTATAATTTATAATCACATAAATTGTGCACAGTTACTCTTTTATGATAATACATTTGCACAGCTTTGTTCAAAACCAGACTCATAGACTGTTATTGTGCACTGGTTCTGTTAGCCCATATTGCAGTCGGTAGAGCATGAGACTCTTAATCTCAGGGTCGTGGGTTCGAGCCCCACGTTGGGCAGACAGTTGTTTTCAAGAATCTAGAAAAAAATTACTGTGAATGAAAAGTGCATTATTTGTGTCCATGATTAAAAGTTTTAACTCCATTATCGAGTTATTGGTGTCATTTCACGTACCGTTCGATTAAAATAAAAATGTCAGCTCAAAAAATAAAAAAAAGTCAAAATCAATTCAAAATGAAAGTGCATATGTGAACCACACAGTCACAATTAATTTGTCTAAACTTTTTTTTACATTAAAATACAAGTTTCACGTTCACATTTAAAGCAAAGGGTTGTACGACACTCATCACAACAGTTTTTACAGCTTTACGACATATTTCACAACAGTTTTTACGACTTTGCGACTATTTACGAAGGCTCGTTCAAAACGGAGTAGTTGACGGAGCTCATATTTAAAATTCATCTATTTCAATGGGTTTTCTCAATATTTTTCCATCTCCAATCGTAACTGTTTGTTCTTAAGTAGACAATAGGAACACTAGCAAAAATGACAGAAGAGAATAAATCGGGCTCTTTTTTAAATCGGGAGATAGACTGGGACAATCTGACGGTCAAACCACCCGAGGAGGTGAGATTTTTAGGCTATCTTAGCTACTAATAGAAAACTATAAATTATAAAATTGTGCACTTTAAGGAGTTTACTTCGCGTAGTTTCCCAGATATAATGATAACAATATAAAAAGGCCCTTTCCTACTCTGCTCCTGAAACACCTTGCAACTTTCATTCATTCAACCTTTATTTAGGCAGGTTAATCTCATTGAGCCTCGAGGACTCCTTTACAAGAGAGACCTGGCTACAAACTAAAGAATGATGACAACAGTAACAGTAGAATTTCCTTCAACAATAGACAAACATAAGAGAGGAATACAGATTTTTTTTTTTTTGTTAACAAATTAAAACAAAGATATCGAAGTAGCAAAACAGACGGCAAATGTAGAAACATGTACTGTAGCAACAAGAGCTGAAGCTGTCCACCTTAATTTCTTTAAGGGGGTTCAAACATTTGATAATGTCAATGGGAAAATCAAGGCAAATATGTTCTTGTTTTTAGTATTTCAACTGTTTTACGGCACCCTGATTTATTGCTTATTTTAACTGTAGTTTATTGTTGTTATATGTACATTAAATTTTCAGTCTGGAACAGGTCCCTCTTGTAAATGAGTCATCGTGAGACTAGCCTGTATATATAAAGGTTGAATGAATGAATAAATAAATAAATAATAAACGTAATACTGAAATGCGGGTGTGCACCAAGTGTAAACAAACCGTTTTGATCTGCATCCTTTACATAAACATACTGAACATATATAAGTACAATTTTTTTTACTGGTTTTATTGTTTTGAGATGTTTTAAATACAGAATACTGCCCTGCAAAAAGCACTTCACTGAAATTAACAGTCATCTTTACTGTAATTTTAAGCCTCCCCCCCCATTATTTAGAAGGATACGTTGTGAACATTGGTTTCTACAAATCAGGATTTGTGATGCTGTTCATATCTTACAATGTGCGCATGAGATATCCATCTGTTGTTTACGTTTTTCATCTGTTGTGGGTTTTTTTTTCTTCTTTTAGCCTGAAAGGGAGCTTAATCCATGGAAAATGAACGCTGTGCCACCTCCTGAGAGCTACACTGCAGAGCCTGAAAGGAAGAAGGGGCCTCCTCCTGGAATGGACATGGAGATAAAGTGGTCCAATGTGTACGAGGACAACGGTGCAGACGCACCACAGCCTTACACTGGCAAAGCTCGCTTCTTACCCACAGAGGAGCAGCCTTCTGACTCTGGTGAGTTCTGCAGGACGGCCACAGTTCTCACTTATAATTTCACCTTATTGCCACATTTATTTATTTTCACTCTCCTTTCACTTCTCTGGCAACAAGATGAGGAATCCCAACAGTCTGATTTGTCGGCCAAGAAATGGCGAGTAGAGACCTTTCAGCAGAAGGAAAAGAGGAAGAGGGACTTGGGACAAGCCACCTCTGACAAGGATTGTTTGATTGTTTAAGGAAATTCTACTGTTGCTGTTGTCATCATTCTTTAGTTTGTAGACAGGTCTCTCTTGTAAATGAGTCCTCGAGGCTCAACGAGATTAACCTGCCTAAATAAAGGTTGAATGAAAATAGTTCCTGTTGTTTAATTCCCAAAGTTAAATCAGCAGACAACTGACAAAGTCAGCTGAAATGGCTGGTTGTTCTTCATCCGTGTTAATTGCATTGTGTCTGTGTCTGCAGACACAGTGTCAAGAGCTTGAACGCTCGCCAAGGGTTTTTCATTCACTGTTACAAACTGTGAGGGGAATGCTGCTGGAAAAGGGCTTTTACAAAGACAAACCTTTCACTGAGCTCTGAGCCATGTCTTGAGAGCAACCAAAGAATTGCAGTTTATAATTTTTTTTAGCTTTTAAAACAAATGAGCACTGAAACATAATCAGAGAAGCCTCTATGCTAGAATGGAATGAATTAGCTTAAGCTGTTATGATGAAAACATACTGTATTTTGTAATGTGACCTTTGTAGTACAGTAATTGGTTTCCTGGGCTGTTTGTGTATGGAGGTGCTTCCTCTTAAAGTCTTAAAGTGAAATATGGTGCATATTTCTGTCCATCCTTGGCAACCAGTAATTTGTTGTTTTTGTT
>JBBPBX010049059.1:0-25508 GCA_038048925.1 Garcialebias charrua
CTCCCGGTAGGACTGGAAAGCACCTTGCATGGTAGTCTGCCGCTACCGGTGTATGAATGTGGGTAGCATTCAATGTGTGTAGCGCTTTGAGATTTTCACTTATGAAAAGCGCGTTATAAATTGAATTCATTATTATTATTACTATTACTCTACGGTCATCTACACACAGTCCTCAGAATGCAGTCCCCTGACAGGAAAAAGCATTGCGGGGACTGTGTCTACTCTCCAAAAAACCCATGTCCACTAAAATACCTGTCAGACAAATTAGAAAGATTTCCAAGTCAGAAAGCTGTTCACCTGTGGTTCAAGAGATGAGGATAGTGATCCCATCGGTTCTTCTCCTACAGTTTGGTCAGGGTGAGCAGAAACCTGTGGAGAAGACACCAAATGAGTTATTAAGATTCATTTAATGTTAACTTCAAATTAGAACACTATACAGTAACATTGTGTAAAGAGCTATGGTAAAGCTAGACAAGTTGTTTGGCAATACTATTTTAAGCAAGGTCCTACTGATTGCCAACAATATTACTCTACAATCATCTACACACAGTCCTCAGAATGCAGTCCCCTGACAGAAACGAGCATTGCGGGAACTGTGTGTACTCTCTCAAAAACACAAGTCCACTAAAACACGTGTCGGACAATTTACAAAGATTTCCAAGTCAGAAAGCTGTTCACCTGTGGTTCAAGAGACAAGGATTGTGATTCCATCGGTTCTTCACCTACAGTTTGGTCACGGTGAGCAGAAACCTGAGGAGAACACACCAAACGAGTCATTAAGATTAATTTAATATTAACTTCAAGTTAGAACACCATACAGTAACACTGTGTAAAAAGCTATGGTAAAGCTAGACAAGTTGTTAGGCAATAATAGTTTAAGCAAGGTCCTACTTATTGCCAACAATATTACTCTATGGTCATCTACACACAGTCCTCAGAATGCTATCCCCTGACAGGAATAACCATTGCGAGGACTGTGTCTACTCTCCCAAAAACCCATGTCTACTAAAATACCTGTCAAACAAATTAGAAAGATTTCCAAGTCAGAAAGCTGTGGTTAGATAGATAGATAGATAGATAGATAGATAGATAGATAGATAGATAGATAGATAGATAGATAGATAGATAGATAGATAGATAGATAGATAGATAGATAGATAGATAGATAGATAGATAGATAGATAGATAGATAGATAGATAGATAGATAGATAGATAGATAGATAGATAGATAGATAGATAGATAGATAGATAGATAGATAGATAGATAGATAAGATAGATAGATAGATAGATAGATAGATAGATAGATAGATAGATAGATAGATAGATAGATAGATAGATAGATAGATAGATAGATAGATAGATAGATAGATAGATAGATAGATAGATAGATAGATAGATAGATAGATACTTTATTGTCCCCAAGGGGAAATTTGTCTTGGACATCGTACGCCAAACAACACTTCTGCCAACAATACAGTCACATGAACACAATACAAATTTAAAAGCATATAAAATAAAAACCTATTGCTCAGTTAAAAACACATTGCTTTTAAAAACACACATTGCTCAATAAGACTATTCAATGCTCAATAAAAACACATATTGCACATTCCCACATACATCCAGCAGTAAATGAAACAACAATCAGACCAGAGCATCAGCAGCATCATGGAAAACTTACTATATACCTACTTTATTTAACAATCTGATCGATGTGGGGATAAAAGAATTTTTAAATCGGTTAAGTCTAAAAGCAGGGACTCTAAACCGTTTGCCAGATGGTAACAGTTCGTATTGTGAGTTCAGGATGTGAGCGGGGTCAGACAGTACCCTCCGTGCTAGTCTGAGGACAGACTCATCATAGATAGACTGCAGGGAGAAGTTATCAGTTCTTCCTATCACCTTCATTGCAGTTTGTACCATACGATGAAGTTTAGATTTAAGTTGCATAAAGGGATGAGGATAGTGATCACATCGGTTATTCTCCTACAGTTTGGTCAGGGAGAGCAGAAACCTGTGGAGAAGTCACAAGATGAGTCATTAAGATTCATTTAATATTAACTTCAAGTTAGAACACTATACAGTAACACTGTGTAAAAAGCTATGGTAAAGCTAGACGAGTTGTTTGGCAATACTATTTTAAGCAAGGTCTTACTGATTGCCAACAATATTACTATACAGTCATCTACACACAGTCCTCAGAATGCAGCCCCCTGACAGGAACAAGCATTGCGGGGACTGTGTCAGCTGGGACTATGTCTACTCTCCCAAAAACCCATGCCCACAAAAATACCTGTCAGACAAATTAGAAAGATTTTAAAGTCAGAAAGCTGTTCACCTGTGGTTCAAGAGATGAGGATAGTGATCCCATCGGTTCTTCTCCTACAGTTTGGTCAGGGTGAGCAGAAACCTGTGGAGAAGACACCAAATGAGTCATTAAGATTCATTTAATATTAACTTCAAGTTAGCGGCCGTGGTGTAGTGGTAATGGCAGTCGTCCCCCGATCGGAAGGTTGGCGGTTCGAATCCCGGTTCCCCACACCATGTGTGGTTGTGTCCTTGGGCAAGACACTTAACCCCGAGTTGCTCCCGGTAGGACTGGAAAGCACCTTGCATGGTAGTCTGCCGCTACCGGTGTATGAATGTGGGTAGCGCTTTGAGATTTTCACTTATGAAAAGCGCGTTATAAATTGAATTCATTATTATCATTACTATTACTCTACGGCCATCTACACACAGTCCAAAAAACCCATGTCCACAAAAATACCTGTCAGACAAATTAGAAAGATTTTCAAGTCAGAAAGCTGTTCACCTGTGGTTCAAGAGATGAGGATAGTGATCCCATCGGTTCTTCTCCTACAGTTTGGTCAGGGTGAGCAGAAACCTGTGGAGAAGACACCAAATGAGTCATTAAGATTCATTTAATATTAACTTCAAGTTAGCGGCCGTGGTGTAGTGGTAATGGCAGTCGTCCCCCGATCGGAAGGTTGGCGGTTCGAATCCCGGTTCCCCACACCATTGTGTGGTTGTGTCCTTGGGCAAGACACTTAACCCCGAGTTGCTCCCGGTAGGACTGGAAAGCACCTTGCATGGTAGTCTGCCGCTACCTGTGTATGAATGTGGGTAGCATTCAATGTGTGTAGCGCTTTGAGATTTTCACTTATGAAAAGCGCGTTATAAATTGAATTCATTATTATTATTACTATTACTCTACGGTCATCTACACACAGTCCTCAGAATGCAGTCCCCTGACAGGAAAAAGCATTGCGGGGACTGTGTCTACTCTCCAAAAAACCCATGTCCATTAAAATACCTGTCAGACAAATTAGAAAGATGTCCAAGTCAGAAAGCCGTTCACCTGTGGTTCAAGAGATGAGGATAGTGATCCCATCGGTTCTTCTCCTACAGTTTGGTCAGGGTGAGCAGAAACCTGTGGAGAAGACACCAAATGAATCATTAAGATTCATTTAATATTAACTTCAAGTTAGCGGCCGTGGTGTAGTGGTAATGGCAGTCGTCCCCTGATCGGAAGGTTGGCGGTTCGAATCCCGGTTCTTCACACCATATGTGTGGTTGTGTCCTTGGGCAAGACACTTAACCCCGAGTTGCTCCCGGTAGGACTGGAAAGCACCTTGCATGGTAGTCTGCCGCTACCGGTGTATGAATGTGGGTAGCATTCAATGTGTGTAGCGCTTTGAGATTTTCACTTATGAAAAGCGCGTTATAAATTGAATTCATTATTATTATTACTATTACTCTACGGTCATCTACACACAGTCCTCAGAATGCAGTCCCCTGACAGGAAAAAGCATTGCGGGGACTGTGTCTACTCTCCAAAAAACCCATGTCCACTAAAATACCTGTCAGACAAATTAGAAAGATGTCCAAGTCAGAAAGCCGTTCACCTGTGGTTCAAGAGATGAGGATAGTGATCCCATCGGTTCTTCTCCTACAGTTTGGTCAGGGTGAGCAGAAACCTGTGGAGAAGACACCAAATGAGTTATTAAGATTCATTTAATGTTAACTTCAAATTAGAACACTATACAGTAACATTGTGTAAAGAGCTATGGTAAAGCTAGACAAGTTGTTTGGCAATACTATTTTAAGCAAGGTCCTACTGATTGCCAACAATATTACTCTACAGTCATCTACATACAGTCCTCAGAATGCTATCCCCTGACAGGAATAACCATTGCTGGGACTGTGTCTACTCTCCCAAAAACCTATGTCCACAAAAATACCTGTCAGACAAATTAGAAAGATTTTCAAGTCAGAAAGCTGTTCACCTGTGGTTCAAGAGATGAGGATAGTGATCCCATCGGTTCTTCTCCTACAGTTTGGTCAGGGTGAGCAGAAACCTGTGGAGAAGACACTAAATGAGTCATTAAGATTCATTTAATATTAACTTCAAGTTAGAACAGTGCAGCAAGGATTTTATTGAGAGTTTGTAAATTTGAACATATTACACCCATTCTCCATAACCTCCATTGGCTTCCTGTCACCTACAGAATTCAGTACAAAACTGCTCTCATCACACACCAATGCTTACACAGAACTTCACCTGACTATCTAAAGGACATTCTTGTTCCATATTCATCCACCCGGTCTCTACGATCACAGAACAGTAATCTACTTCACATTCCACGAACCAAATTAAGGATCATGGGAGACCGGGCATTCTGTGTGGCTTCCCCCCGCCTTTCTGACTACCTGAGAGCTCCATAGTCACTGGTTGACTTTAAAAGTGGTTTAAAGACTTTTCTTTTTAAGCAAGCCTATTCTGCCTCCACATGATTTTATCTTTGATTTTGGCTGATAGTATTATTGATTTTCCTTGATTTTATCAATAGTTTTATTTTTTATATTTTTTAAGCAGTCCTAATCTGCCTCCACATTATTCTGTCTTTAATCTTAGTTGATATCATTATTGATTTTACTTGATTTTATCACTTGTTTTAGTAGCACTTTGAGATATTTATTAATGAAAAGTGCGGTATAAATTGAATTTATTATTATTATTATTATTAGAACACTATACAGTAACAATGTGTAAAGAGCTATGGTAAAGCTAGACAAGTTGTTGTTAGAAGGTCCTACTGATTGCCAACAATATTACTCTACAATCATCTACACACAGTCCTCAGAATGCAGTCCCCTGACAGAAACGAGCATTGCGGGAACTGTGTGTACTCTCTCAAAAACACAAGTCCACTAAAACACGTGTCGGACAATTTACAAAGATTTCCAAGTCAGAAAGCTGTTCACCTGTGGTTCAAGAGACAAGGATTGTGATTCCATCGGTTCTTCACCTACAGTTTGGTCACGGTGAGCAGAAACCAAACTGTAGAAACTCCAAACTCCAAACGAGTCATTAAGATTAATTTAATATTAACTTCAAGTTAGAACACAGTAACACTGTGTAAAAAGCTATGGTAAAGCTAGACAAGTTGTTAGGCAATAATAGTTTAAGCAAGGTCCTACTTATTGCCAACAATATTACTCTATGGTCATTTACACACAGTCCTCAGAATGCTATCCCCTGACAGGAATAACCATTGCGAGGACTGTGTCTACTCTCCCAAAAACCCATGTCTACTAAAATACCTGTCAAACAAATTAGAAAGATTTCCAAGTCAGAAAGCTGTTCACCTGTGGTTAGATAGATAGATATATACTTTATTGTCCCCAAGGGGAAATTTGTCTTGGACATCGTACGCCAAACAACACTTCTGCCAACAATACAGTCACATGAACACAATACAAATTTAAAAGCATATAAAATAAAAACCTATTGCTCAGTTAAAAACACATTGCTTTTAAAAACACACATTGCTCAATAAGACTATTCAATGCTCAATAAAAACACATATTGCACATTCCCACATACATCCAGCAGTAAATGAAACAACAATCAGACCAGAGCATCAGCAGCATCATGGAAAACTTACTATATACCTACTTTATTTAACAATCTGATCGATGTGGGGATAAAAGAATTTTTAAATCGGTTAAGTCTAAAAGCAGGGACTCTAAACCGTTTGCCAGATGGTAACAGTTCGTATTGTGAGTTCAGGATGTGAGCGGGGTCAGACAGTACCCTCCGTGCTAGTCTGAGGACAGACTCATCATAGATAGACTGCAGGGAGAAGTTATCAGTTCTTCCTATCACCTTCATTGCAGTTTGTACCATACGATGAAGTTTAGATTTAAGTTGCATAAAGGGATGAGGATAGTGATCACATCGGTTATTCTCCTACAGTTTGGTCAGGGAGAGCAGAAACCTGTGGAGAAGTCACAAGATGAGTCATTAAGATTCATTTAATATTAACTTCAAGTTAGAACACTATACAGTAACACTGTGTAAAAAGCTATGGTAAAGCTAGACGAGTTGTTTGGCAATACTATTTTAAGCAAGGTCTTACTGATTGCCAACAATATTACTATACAGTCATCTACACACAGTCCTCAGAATGCAGCCCCCTGACAGGAACAAGCATTGCGGGGACTGTGTCAGCTGGGACTATGTCTACTCTCCCAAAAACCCATGCCCACAAAAATACCTGTCAGACAAATTAGAAAGATTTTAAAGTCAGAAAGCCGTTCACCTGTGGTTCAAGAGATGAGGATAGTAATCCCATCGATTCTTCTCCTACAGTTTGGTCAGGGTGAGCAGAAACCTGTGGTGTAGTGGTAATGGCAGTCGTCCCCCGATCGGAAGGTTGGCGGTTCGAATCCCGGTTCTTCACACCATATGTGTGGTTGTGTCCTTGGGCAAGACACTTAACCCCGAGTTGCTCCCGGTAGGACTGGAAAGCACCTTGCATGGTAGTCTGCCGCTAACTGTGTATGAATGTGGGTAGCATTCAATGTGTGTAGCGCTTTGAGATTTTCACTTATGAAAAGCGCGTTATAAATTGAATTCATTATTATTATTACTCTACGGTCATCTACACACAGTCCTCAGAATGCAGTCCCCTGACAGGAAAAAGCATTGCGGGGACTGTGTCTACTCTCCAAAAAACCCATGTGCATTAAAATACCTGTCAGACAAATTAGAAAGATGTCCAAGTCAGAAAGCCGTTCACCTGTGGTTCAAGAGATGAGGATAGTGATCCCATCGGTTCTTCTCCTACAGTTTGGTCAGGGTGAGCAGAAACCTGTGGAGAAGACACCAAATGAATCATTGAGATTCATTTATTATTAACTTCAAGTTAGCGGCCGTGGTGTAGTGGTAATGGCAGTCGTCCCCCGATCGGAAGGTTGGCGGTTCGAATCCCGGTTCTTCACACCATATGTGTGGTTGTGTCCTTGGGCAAGACACTTAACCCCGAGTTGCTCCCGGTAGGACTGGAAAGCACCTTGCATGGTAGTCTGCCGCTACCGGTGTATGAATGTGGGTAGCATTCAATGTGTGTAGCGCTTTGAGATTTTCACTTATGAAAAGCGCGTTATAAATTGAATTCATTATTATTATTACTATTACTCTACGGTCATCTACACACAGTCCTCAGAATGCAGTCCCCTGACAGGAAAAAGCATTGCAGGGACTGTGTCTACTCTCCAAAAAACCCATGTCCACTAAAATACCTGTCAGACAAATTAGAAAGATTTCCAAGTCAGAAAGCTGTTCACCTGTGGTTCAAGAGATGAGGATAGTGATCCCATTGGTTCTTCTCCTACAGTTTGGTCAGGGTGAGCAGAAACCTGTGGAGAAGACACCAAATGAGTTATTAAGATTCATTTAATATTAACTTCAAGTTAGAACACTATACAGTAACACTGTGTAAAGAGCTATGGTAAAGCTAGACAAGTTGTTTGGCAATACTATTTTAAGCAAGGTCCTACTGATTGCCAACAATATTACTCTACATTCATCTACACACAGTCCTCAGAATGCTGTCCCCTGACAGGAATAACCATTGCTGGGACTGTGTCTACTCTCTCAAAAACACATGTACACAAAAATACAAGTCAGACAAATTAGAAAGTTTTTCAAGTCAGAAAGCTGTTCACCTGTGGTTCAAGAGATGAGGATAGTGATCCCATCGGTTCTTCTCCTACAGTTTGGTCAAGGTGAGCAGAAACCTGTGGATAAGACACCAAATGAATCATTAAGATTAATTTAATATTAACTTCAAGTTAGCGGCCGTGGTGTAGTGGTAATGGCAGTCGTCCCCTGATCGGAAGGTTGGCGGTTCGAATCCCGGTTCTTCACACCATATGTGTGGTTGTGTCCTTGGGCAAGACACTTAACCCCGAGTTGCTCCCGGTAGGACTGGAAAGCACCTTGCATGGTAGTCTGCCGCTACCGGTGTATGAATGTGGGTAGCATTCAATGTGTGTAGCGCTTTGAGATTTTCACTTATGAAAAGCGCGTTATAAATTGAATTCATTATTATTATTACTATTACTCTACGGTCATCTACACACAGTCCTCAGAATGCAGTCCCCTGACAGGAAAAAGCATTGCGGGGACTGTGTCTACTCTCCAAAAAACCCATGTCCACTAAAATACCTGTCAGACAAATTAGAAAGATGTCCAAGTCAGAAAGCCGTTCACCTGTGGTTCAAGAGATGAGGATAGTGATCCCATCGGTTCTTCTCCTACAGTTTGGTCAGGGTGAGCAGAAACCTGTGGAGAAGACACCAAATGAGTTATTAAGATTCATTTAATGTTAACTTCAAATTAGAACACTATACAGTAACATTGTGTAAAGAGCTATGGTAAAGCTAGACAAGTTGTTTGGCAATACTATTTTAAGCAAGGTCCTACTGATTGCCAACAATATTACTCTACAGTCATCTCAGATTGCTGTCCCCTGACAGGAATAACCATTGCTGGGACTGTGTCTACTCTCCCAAAAACCCATGTCCACTAAAATACCTGTCAGACAAATTAGAAAGATTTTCAAGTCAGAAAGCTGTTCACCTGTGGTTCAAGAGATGAGGATAGTGATCCCATCGGTTCTTCTCCTACAGTTTGGTCAGGGTGAGCAGAAACCTGTGGAGAAGACACAAAATTAGTCATTAAGATTCATTTAATATTAACTTCAAGTTAGCGGCCGTGGTGTAGTGGTAATGGCAGTCGTCCCCCGATCGGAAGGTTGGCGGTTCGAATCCCGGTTCCCCACACCATGTGTGGTTTTATTTCCTTTGGCAAGACACTTAACCCCGAGTTGCTCCCGGTAGGACTGGAAAGCACCTTGCATGGTAGTCTGCCGCTACCGGTGTATGAATGTGGGTAGCATTCAATGTGTGTAGAGCTTTGAGATTTTCACTTATGAAAAGCGCGTTATAAATTGAATTCATTATTATTATTACTATTACTCTACGGTCATCTACACACAGTCCTCAGAATGCAGTCCCCTGACAGGAAAAAGCATTGCAGGGACTGTGTCTACTCTCCAAAAAACCCATGTCCACTAAAATACCTGTCAGACAAATTAGAAAGATGTCCAAGTAAGAAAGTCGTTCACCTGTGGTTCAAGAGATGAGGATAGTGATCCCATCGGTTCTTCTCCTACAGTTTTGTCAGGGTGAGCAGAAACCTGTGGAGAAGACACCAAATGAATCATGAGATTCATTTATTATTAACTTCAAGTTAGCGGCCGTGGTGTAGTGGTAATGGCAGTCGTCCCCCGATCGGAAGGTTGGCGGTTCGAATCCCGGTTCTTCACACCATATGTGTGGTTGTGTCCTTGGGCAAGACACTTAACCCCGAGTTGCTCCCGGTAGGACTGGAAAGCACCTTGCATGGTAGTCTGCCGCTACCGGTGTATGAATGTGGGTAGCATTCAATGTGTGTAGCGCTTTGAGATTTTCACTTATGAAAAGCGCGTTATAAATTGAATTCATTATTATTATTACTATTACTCTACGGTCATCTACACACAGTCCTCAGAATGCAGTCCCCTGACAGGAAAAAGCATTGCGGGGACTGTGTCTACTCTCCAAAAAACCCATGTCCACTAAAATACCTGTCAGACAAATTAGAAAGATGTCCAAGTCAGAAAGCCGTTCACCTGTGGTTCAAGAGATGAGGATAGTGATCCCATCGGTTCTTCTCCTACAGTTTGGTCAGGGTGAGCAGAAACCTGTGGAGAAGACACCAAATGAGTTATTAAGATTCATTTAATGTTAACTTCAAATTAGAACACTATACAGTAACATTGTGTAAAGAGCTATGGTAAAGCTAGACAAGTTGTTTGGCAATACTATTTTAAGCAAGGTCCTACTGATTGCCAACAATATTACTCTACAGTCATCTACATACAGTCCTCAGAATGCTATCCCCTGACAGGAATAACCATTGCTGGGACTGTGTCTACTCTCCCAAAAACCTATGTCCACAAAAATACCTGTCAGACAAATTAGAAAGATTTTCAAGTCAGAAAGCTGTTCACCTGTGGTTCAAGAGATGAGGATAGTGATCCCATCGGTTCTTCTCCTACAGTTTGGTCAGGGTGAGCAGAAACCTGTGGAGAAGACACCAAATGAGTCATTAAGATTCATTTAATATTAACTTCAAGTTAGAACACTATACAGTAACACTGTGTAAAAAGCTACAGTAAATCTAGACGAGTTGTTTGGCAATACTATTTTAAGCAAGGTCTTACTGATTGCCAACAATATTACTCTACATTCATCTACACACAGTCCTCAGAATGCTGTCCCCTGACAGGAATAACCATTGCTGGGACTGTGTCTACACTCTCAAAAACACATGTCCACAAAAAATACCTGTCAGACAAATTAGAAAGATTTTCAAGTCAGAAAGCTGTTCACCTGTGGTTCAAGAGATGAGGATAGTGATCCCATCGGTTCTTCTCCTACAGTTTGGTCAGGGTGAGCAGAAACCTGTGGAGAAGACACCAAATGAGTTATTAAGATTCATTTAATGTTAACTTCAAATTAGAACACTATACAGTAACATTGTGTAAAGAGCTATGGTAAAGCTAGACAAGTTGTTTGGCAATACTATTTTAAGCAAGGTCCTACTGATTGCCAACAATATTACTCTACATTCATCTACACACAGTCCTCAGAATGCTGTCCCCTGACAGGAATAACCATTGCTGGGACTGTGTCTACTCTCTCAAAAACACATGTACACAAAAATACAAGTCAGACAAATTAGAAAGTTTTTCAAGTCAGAAAGCTGTTCACCTGTGGTTCAAGAGATGAGGATAGTGATCCCATCGGTTCTTCTCCTACAGTTTGGTCAAGGTGAGCAGAAACCTGTGGATAAGACACTAAATGAATCATTAAGATTCATTTAATATTAACTTCAAGTTAGCGGCCGTGGTGTAGTGGTAATGGCAGTCGTCCCCTGATCGGAAGGTTGGCGGTTCGAATCCCGGTTCTTCACACCATATGTGTGGTTGTGTCCTTGGGCAAGACACTTAACCCCGAGTTGCTCCCGGTAGGACTGGAAAGCACCTTGCATGGTAGTCTGCCGCTACCGGTGTATGAATGTGGGTAGCATTCAATGTGTGTAGCGCTTTGAGATTTTCACTTATGAAAAGCGCGTTATAAATTGAATTCATTATTATTATTACTATTACTCTACGGTCATCTACACACAGTCCTCAGAATGCAGTCCCCTGACAGGAAAAAGCATTGCGGGGACTGTGTCTACTCATATTCATTTAATATTAACTTCACCAGCATATTAACTTCAAGTTAGAACACTATACAGTAACATTGTGTAAAGAGCTATGGTAAAGCTAGACAAGTTGTTTGGCAATACAATTTTAAGCAAGGTCCTACTGATTGCCAACAATATTACTCTACAGTCATCTACACACAGTCCTCAGAATGCTATCCCCTGACAGGAATAACCATTGCTGGGACTGTGTCTACTCTCCCAAAAACACATGTCCACAAAAATACCTGTCAGACAAATTAGAAAGATTTTCAAGTCAGAAAGCTGTTCACCTGTGGTTCAAGAGATGAGGATAGTGATCCCATCGGTTCTTCTCCTACAGTTTGGTCAGGGTGAGCAGAAACCTGTGGAGAAGACACCAAATGAGTCATTAAGATTCATTTAATATTAACTTCAAGTTAGAACACTATACAGTAACACTGTGTAAAAAGCTACAGTAAATCTAGACGAGTTGTTTGGCAATACTATTTTAAGCAAGGTCTTACTGATTGCCAACAATATTACTCTACATTCATCTACACACAGTCCTCAGAATGCTGTCCCCTGACAGGAATAACCATTGCTGGGACTGTGTCTACACTCTCAAAAACACATGTCCACAAAAAATACCTGTCAGACAAATTAGAAAGATTTTCAAGTCAGAAAGCTGTTCACCTGTGGTTCAAGAGATGAGGATAGTGATCCCATCGGTTCTTCTCCTACAGTTTGGTCAGGGTGAGCAGAAACCTGTGGAGAAGACACCAAATGAGTTATTAAGATTCATTTAATGTTAACTTCAAATTAGAACACTATAAAGTAACATTGTGTAAAGAGCTATGGTAAAGCTAGACAAGTTGTTTGGCAATACTATTTTAAGCAAGGTCCTACTGATTGCCAACAATATTACTCTACATTCATCTACACACAGTCCTCAGAATGCTGTCCCCTGACAGGAATAACCATTGCTGGGACTGTGTCTACTCTCTCAAAAACACATGTACACAAAAATACAAGTCAGAAAAATTAGAAAGTTTTTCAAGTCAGAAAGCTGTTCACCTGTGGTTCAAGAGATGAGGATAGTGATCCCATCGGTTCTTCTCCTACAGTTTGGTCAAGGTGAGCAGAAACCTGTGGATAAGACACCAAATGAATCATTAAGATTCATTTAATATTAACTTCAAGTTAGCGGCCGTGGTGTAGTGGTAATGGCAGTCGTCCCCTGATCGGAAGGTTGGCGGTTCGAATCCCGGTTCTTCACACCATATGTGTGGTTGTGTCCTTGGGCAAGACACTTAACCCCGAGTTGCTCCCGGTAGGACTGGAAAGCACCTTGCATGGTAGTCTGCCGCTACCGGTGTATGAATGTGGGTAGCATTCAATGTGTGTAGCGCTTTGAGATTTTCACTTATGAAAAGCGCGTTATAAATTGAATTCATTATTATTATTACTATTACTCTACGGTCATCTACACACAGTCCTCAGAATGCAGTCCCCTGACAGGAAAAAGCATTGCGGGGACTGTGTCTACTCATATTCATTTAATATTAACTTCACCAGCATATTAACTTCAAGTTAGAACACTATACAGTAACATTGTGTAAAGAGCTATGGTAAAGCTAGACAAGTTGTTTGGCAATACAATTTTAAGCAAGGTCCTACTGATTGCCAACAATATTACTCTACATTCATCTACACACAGTCCTCAGAATGCTGTCCCCTGACAGGAATAACCATTGCTGGGACTGTGTCTACTCTCTCAAAAACACATGTCCACAAAAATACCTGTCAGACAAATTAGAAAGATTTTCAAGTCAGAAAGCTGTTCACCTGTGGTTCAAGAGATGAGGATAGTGATCCCATCGGTTCTTCTCCTACAGTTTGGTCAGGGTGAGCAGAAACCTGTGGAGAAGACACTAAATGAGTCATTAAGATTTATTTAATATTAACTTCAAGTTAGAACAGTGCAGCAAGGATTTTATTGAGAGTTTGTAAATTTGAACATATTACACCCATTCTCCATAACCTCCATTGGCTTCCTGTCACCTACAGAATTCAGTACAAAACTGCTCTCATCACACACCAATGCTTACACAGAACTTCACCTGACTATCTAAAGGACATTCTTGTTCCATATTCATCCACCCGGTCTCTACGATCACAGAACAGTAATCTACTTCACATTCCACAAACCAAATTAAGGACCATGGGAGACCGGGCATTCTGTGTGGCTTCCCGCCGCCTTTCTGACTACCTGAGAGCTCCATAGTCACTGGTTGACTTTAAAAGTGGTTTATAGACTTTTCTTTTTAAGCAAGCCTATTCTGCCTCCACATGATTTTCTCTTTGATTTTGGCTGAAAGTATTATTGATTTTCCTTGATTTTATCAATAGTTTTATTTTTTATATTTTTTAAGCAGTCCTAATCTGCCTCCACATTATTCTGTCTTTAATCTTAGTTGATATCATTATTGATTTTACTTGATTTTATCACTTGTTTTAGTAGCACTTTGAGATATTTATTAATGAAAAGTGCGGTATAAATTGAATTTATTATTATTATTATTATTAGAACACTATACAGTAACAATGTGTAAAGAGCTATGGTAAAGCTAGACAAGTTGTTGTTAGAAGGTCCTACTGATTGCCAACAATATTACTCTACAATCATCTACACACAGTCCTCAGAATGCAGTCCCCTGACAGAAACGAGCATTGCGGGAACTGTGTGTACTCTCTCAAAAACACAAGTCCACTAAAACACGTGTCGGACAATTTACAAAGATTTCCAAGTCAGAAAGCTGTTCACCTGTGGTTCAAGAGACAAGGATTGTGATTCCATCGGTTCTTCACCTACAGTTTGGTCACGGTGAGCAGAAACCTGAGGAGAACACACCAAACGAGTCATTAAGATTAATTTAATATTAACTTCAAGTTAGAACACCATACAGTAACACTGTGTAAAAAGCTATGGTAAAGCTAGACAAGTTGTTAGGCAATAATAGTTTAAGCAAGGTCCTACTTATTGCCAACAATATTACTCTATGGTCATCTACACACAGTCCTCAGAATGCTATCCCCTGACAGGAATAACCATTGCGGGGACTGTGTCTACTCTCCCAAAAACCCATGTCTACTAAAATACCTGTCAAACAAATTAGAAAGATTTCCAAGTCAGAAAGCTGTTCACCTGTGGTTAAAGGGATGAGGATAGTGATCACATCGGTTATTCTCCTACAGTTTGGTCAGGGAGAGCAGAAACCTGTGGAGAAGTCACAAGATGAGTCATTAAGATTCATTTAATATTAACTTCAAGTTAGAACACTATACAGTAACACTGTGTAAAAAGCTATGGTAAAGCTAGACGAGTTGTTTGGCAATACTATTTTAAGCAAGGTCTTACTGATTGCCAACAATATTACTATACAGTCATCTACACACAGTCCTCAGAATGCAGCCCCCTGACAGGAACAAGCATTGCGGGGACTGTGTCAGCTGGGACTATGTCTACTCTCCCAAAAACCCATGCCCACAAAAATACCTGTCAGACAAATTAGAAAGATTTTAAAGTCAGAAAGCTGTTCACCTGTGGTTCAAGAGATGAGGATAGTAATCCCATCGGTTCTTCTCCTACAGTTTGGTCAGGGTGAGCAGAAACCTGTGGAGAAGACACCAAATGAGTCATTAAGATTCATTTAATATTAACTTCAAGTTAGCGGCCGTGGCGTAGTGGTAATGAAAGTCGTCACCCGATCGAAAGGTTGGCGGTTCGAATCCCGGTTCCCCACACCATGTGTGGTTGTGTCCTTGGGCAAGACACTTAACCCCGAGTTGCTCCCGGTAGGACTGGAAAGCACCTTGCATGGTAGTCTGCCGCTACCGGTGTATGAATGTGGGTAGCGCTTTGAGATTTTCACTTATGAAAAGCGCGTTATAAATTGAATTCATTATTATCATTACTATTACTCTACGGCCATCTACACACAGTCCTCAGAATGCAGTCCCCTGACAGGAAAAAGCATTGTGGGGACTGAGTCTATTCTACAAAAAACCCATGTCCACAAAAATACCTGTCAGACAAATTAGAAAGATTTCCAAGTCAGAAAGCTGTTCACCTGTGGTTCAAGAGATGAGGATAGTGATCCTATCGGTTCTTCTCCTACAGTTTGGTCAAGGTGAGCAGAAACCTGTGGAGAAGACACCAAATGAGTTATTAAGATTCATTTAATATTAACTTCAAGTCAGAACACTATACAGTAACACTGTGTAAAGAGCTATGGTAAAGCTAGACAAGTTGTTTGGCAATACTATTTTAAGCAAGGTCCTACTGATTGCCAACAATATTACTCTACAGTCATCTACATACAGTCCTCAGAATGCTATCCCCTGACAGGAATAACCATTGCTGGGACTGTGTCTACTCTCTCAAAAACACATGTCCACAAAAATACCTGTCAGACAAATTAGAAAGATTTTCAAGTCAGAAAGCTGTTCACCTGTGGTTCAAGAGATGAGGATAGTGATCCTATCGGTTCTTCTCCTACAGTTTGGTCAAGGTGAGCAGAAACCTGTGGAGAAGACACCAAATGAATCATTGAGATTCATTTATTATTAACTTCAAGTTAGCGGCCGTGGTGTAGTGGTAATGGCAGTCGTCCCCCGATCGGAAGGTTGGCGGTTCGAATCCCGGTTCTTCACACCATATGTGTGGTTGTGTCCTTGGGCAAGACACTTAACCCCGAGTTGCTCCCGATAGGACTGGAAAGCACCTTGCATGGTAGTCTGCCGCTACCGGTGTATGAATGTGGGTAGCATTCAATGTGTGTAGCGCTTTGAGATTTTCACTTATGAAAAGCGCGTTATAAATTGAATTCATTATTATTATTACTATTACTCTACGGTCATCTACACACAGTCCTCAGAATGCAGTCCCCTGACAGGAAAAAGCATTGCAGGGACTGTGTCTACTCTCCAAAAAACCCATGTCCACTAAAATACCTGTCAGACAAATTAGAAAGATTTCCAAGTCAGAAAGCTGTTCACCTGTGGTTCAAGAGATGAGGATAGTGATCCCATCGGTTCTTCTCCTACAGTTTGGTCAGGGTGAGCAGAAACCTGTGGAGAAGACACCAAATGAGTTATTAAGATTCATTTAATGTTAACTTCAAATTAGAACACTATACAGTAACATTGTGTAAAGAGCTATGGTAAAGCTAGACAAGTTGTTTGGCAATACTATTTTAAGCAAGGTCCTACTGATTGCCAACAATATTACTCTACAGTCATCTACATACAGTCCTCAGAATGCTATCCCCTGACAGGAATAACCATTGCTGGGACTGTGTCTACTCTCCCAAAAACCTATGTCCACAAAAATACCTGTCAGACAAATTAGAAAGATTTTCAAGTCAGAAAGCTGTTCACCTGTGGTTCAAGAGATGAGGATAGTGATCCCATCGGTTCTTCTCCTACAGTTTGGTCAGGGTGAGCAGAAACCTGTGGAGAAGACACCAAATGAGTCATTAAGATTCATTTAATATTAACTTCAAGTTAGAACACTATACAGTAACACTGTGTAAAAAGCTACAGTAAATCTAGACGAGTTGTTTGGCAATACTATTTTAAACAAGGTCTTACTGATTGCCAACAATATTACTCTACATTCATCTACACACAGTCCTCAGAATGCTGTCCCCTGACAGGAATAACCATTGCTGGGACTGTGTCTACACTCTCAAAAACACATGTCCACAAAAAATACCTGTCAGACAAATTAGAAAGATTTTCAAGTCAGAAAGCTGTTCACCTGTGGTTCAAGAGATGAGGATAGTGATCCCATCGGTTCTTCTCCTACAGTTTGGTCAGGGTGAGCAGAAACCTGTGGAGAAGACACAAAATGAGTCATTAAGATTCATTTAATATTAACTTCAAGTTAGCGGCCGTGGTGTAGTGGTAATGGCAGTCGTCCCCCGATCGGAAGGTTGGCGGTTCGAATCCCGGTTCCCCACACCATGTGTGGTTTTATTTCCTTGGGCAAGACACTTAACCCCGAGTTGCTCCCGGTAGGACTGGAAAGCACCTTGCATGGTAGTCTGCCGATACCGGTGTATGAATGTGGGTAGCATTCAATGTGTGTAGCGCTTTGAGATTTTCACTTATGAAAAGCGCGTTATAAATTGAATTCATTATTATTATTACTATTACTCTACGGTCATCTACACACAGTCCTCAGAATGCAGTCCCCTGACAGGAAAAAGCATTGCAGGGACTGTGTCTACTCTCCAAAAAACCCAGGTCCACTAAAATACCTGTCAGACAAATTAGAAAGATTTCCAAGTCAGAAAGCTGTTCACCTGTGGTTCAAGAGATGAGGATAGTGATCCCATCGGTTCTTCTCCTACAGTTTGGTCAGGGTGAGCAGAAACCTGTGGAGAAGACACCAAATGAGTTATTAAGATTCATTTAATATTAACTTCAAATTAGAACACTATACAGTAACACTGTGTAAAGAGCTATGGTAAAGCTAGACAAGTTGTTTGGCAATACTATTTTAAGCAAGGTCCTACTGATTGCCAACAATATTACTCTACAGTCATCTACACACAGTCCTCAGAATGCTATCCCCTGACAGGAATAACCATTGCTGGGACTGTGTCTACTCTCCCAAAAACACATGTACACAAAAATACCTGTCAGACAAATTAGAAAGATTTTCAAGTCAGAAAGCTGTTCACCTGTGGTTCAAGAGATGAGGATAGTGATCCCATCGGTTCTTCTCCTACAGTTTGGTCAAGGTGAGCAGAAACCTGTGAAGAAGACACCAAATGAGTTATTAAGATTCATTTAATATTAACTTCAAGTCAGAACACTATACAGTAACATTGTGTAAAGAGCTATGGTAAAGCTAGACAAGTTGTTTGGCAATACTATTTTAAGCAAGGTCCTACTGATTGCCAACAATACTCTCATGTACATGACTGTAGAGTAAATTACTCTACAGTCATGTACATACAGTCCTCAGAATTTTATCCCCTGACAGGAATAACCATTGCTGGGACTGTGTCTACTCTCCCAAAAACCTATGTCCACAAAAATACCTGTCAGACAAATTAGAAAGATTTTCAAGTCAGAAAGCTGTTCACCTGTGGTTCAAGAGATGAGGATAGTGATCCCATCGGTTCTTCTCCTACAGTTTGGTCAGGGTGAGCAGAAACCTGTGGAGAAGACACTAAATTAGTCATTAAGATTCATTTAATATTAACTTCAAGTTAGAACAGTGCAGCAAGGATTTTATTGAGAGTTTGTAAATTTGAACATATTACACCCATTCTCCATAACCTCCATTGGCTTCCTGTCACGTACAGAATTCAGTACAAAACTGCTCTCATCACACACCAATGCTTACACAGAACTTCACCTGACTATCTAAAGGACATTCTTGTTCCATATTCATCCACCCGGTCTCTACGATCACAGAACAATCTACTTCACATTCCACGAACCAAATTAAGGACCATGGCATTCTGTGTGGCTTCCCCCCGCCTTTCTGACTACCTGAGAGCTCCACAGTCACTGGTTGACTTTAAAAGTGGTTTAAAGACTTTTCTTTTTAAGCAAGCCTATTCTGCCTCCACATGATTTTATCTTTGATCTTGGCTGATAGTATTATTGATTTTCCTTGATTTTATCAATAGTTTTATTTTTTTTATTTTTTTAAGCAGGCCTATTCTGCCTCCACATTATTCTGTCTTTAATCTTAGTTGATATCATTATTGATTTTACTTGATTTTATCACTTGTTTTTGTAGCACTTTGAGATATTTATTAATGAAAAGTGCGGTATAAATTGAATTTATTATTATTATTATTATTATTATAACACTATACAGTAACACTGTGTAAAGAGCTATGGTAAAGCTAGACAAGTTGTTTGGCAATACTAGTTTAAGCAAGGTCCTACTGATTTCCAACAATATTACTCTACAAACATCTACACACAGTCCTCAGAATGCAGTCCCCTGACAGGAATAACCATTGCTGGGACTGTGTCTACTCTCTCAAAAACACATGTCCACAAAAATACCTGTCAGACAAATTACAAAGATTTTCAAGTCAGAAAGCTGTTCACCTGTGGTTCAAGAGATTAGGATAGTAATCCCATCGGTTCTTCTCCTACAGTTTGGTCAGGGTGAGCAGAAACCTGTGGAGAAGCCACCAAATGAGTCATTAAGATTCATTTAATATTAACTTCAAGTTAGAACACTATACAGTAACACTGTGTAAAGAGCTATGGTAAAGCTAGACAAGTTGTTTGGCAATACTATTTTAAGCAAGGTCCTACTGATTGCCAACAATATTACTCTACAGTCATCTACACACAGTCCTCAGAATGCTATCCCCTGACAGGAATAACCATTGCTGGGACTGTGTCTACTCTCCCAAAAACACATGTCCACAAAAATACCTGTCAGACAAATTAGAAAGATTTTCAAGTCAGAAAGCTGATCACCTGTGGTTCAAGAGATGAGGATAGTGATCCCATCGGTTCTTCTCCTACAGTTTGGTCAGGGTGAGCAGAAACCTGTGGAGAAGACACCAAATGAGTCATTAAGATTCATTTAATATTAACTTCAAGTTAGCGGCCGTGGTGTAGTGGTAATGGCAGTCGTCCCCCGATCGGAAGGTTGGCGGTTCGAATCCCGGTTCCTCACATAATGTGTGGTTGTGTCCTTGGGCAAGACACTTAACCCCGAGTTGCTCCCGGTAGGACTGGAAAGCACCTTGCATGGTAGTCTGCCGTTACCGGTGTATGAATGTGGGTAGCATTCAATGTGTGTAGCGCTTTGAGATTTTCACTTATGAAAAGCGCGTTATAAATTGAATTCATTATTATTATTACTATTACTCTACGGTCATCTACACACAGTCCTCAGAATGCAGTCCCCTGACAGGAAAAAGCATTGCGGGGACTGTGTCTACTCTCCAAAAAACCCATGTCCATTAAAATACCTGTCAGACAAATTAGAAAGATGTCCAAGTCAGAAAGCCGTTCACCTGTGGTTCAAGAGATGAGGATAGTGATCCCATCGGTTCTTCTCCTACAGTTTGGTCAGGGTGAGCAGAAACCTGTGGAGAAGACACCAAATGAGTTATTAAGATTCATTTAATGTTAACTTCAAATTAGAACACTATACAGTAACATTGTGTAAAGAGCTATGGTAAAGCTAGACAATTTGTTTTGCAATACTATTTTAAGCAAGGTCCTACTGATTGCCAACAATATTACTCTACAGTCATCTACATACAGTCCTCAGAATGCTATCCCCTGACAGGAATAACCATTGCTGGGACTGTGTCTACTCTCCCAAAAACCTATGTCCACAAAAATACCTGTCAGACAAATTAGAAAGATTTTCAAGTCAGAAAGCTGTTCACCTGTGGTTCAAGAGATGAGGATAGTGATCCCATCGGTTCTTCTCCTACAGTTTGGTCAGGGTGAGCAGAAACCTGTGGAGAAGACACCAAATGAGTCATTAAGATTCATTTAATATTAACTTCAAGTTAGAACACTATACAGTAACATTGTGTAAAAAGCTACAGTAAATCTAGACGAGTTGTTTGGCAATACTATTTTAAGCAAGGTCTTACTGATTGCCAACAATATTACTCTACATTCATCTACACACAGTCCTCAGAATGCTGTCCCCTGACAGGAATAACCATTGCTGGGACTGTGTCTACACTCTCAAAAACACATGTCCACAAAAAATACCTGTCAGACAAATTAGAAAGATTTTCAAGTCAGAAAGCTGTTCACCAAGAGATGAGGATAGTGATCCCATCGGTTCTTCTCCTACAGTTTGGTCAGGGTGAGCAGAAACCTGTGGAGAAGACACAAAATGAGTCATTAAGATTCATTTAATATTAACTTCAAGTTAGCGGCCGTGGTGTAGTGGTAATGGCAGTCGTCCCCCGATCGGAAGGTTGGCGGTTCGAATCCCGGTTCCCCACACCATGTGTGGTTTTATTTCCTTGGGCAAGACACTTAACCCCGAGTTGCTCCCGGTAGGACTGGAAAGCACCTTGCATGGTAGTCTGCCGCTACCGGTGTATGAATGTGGGTAGCATTCAATGTGTGTAGCGCTTTGAGATTTTCACTTATGAAAAGCGCGTTATAAATTGAATTCATTATTATTATTACTATTACTCTACGGTCATCTACACACAGTCCTCAGAATGCAGTCCCCTGACAGGAAAAAGCATTGCAGGGACTGTGTCTACTCTCCAAAAAACCCATGTCCACTAAAATACCTGTCAGACAAATTAGAAAGATTTCCAAGTCAGAAAGCTGTTCACCTGTGGTTCAAGAGATGAGGATAGTGATCCCATTGGTTCTTCTCCTACAGTTTGGTCAGGGTGAGCAGAAACCTGTGGAGAAGACACCAAATGAGTTATTAAGATTCATTTAATATTAACTTCAAGTTAGAACACTATACAGTAACACTGTGTAAAGAGCTATGGTAAAGCTAGACAAGTTGTTTGGCAATACTATTTTAAGCAAGGTCCTACTGATTGCCAACAATATTACTCTACATTCATCTACACACAGTCCTCAGAATGCTGTCCCCTGACAGGAATAACCATTGCTGGGACTGTGTCTACTCTCTCAAAAACACATGTCCACAAAAATACCTGTCAGACAAATTAGAAAGATTTTCAAGTCAGAAAGCTGTTCACCTGTGGTTCAAGAGATGAGGATAGTGATCCCATCGGTTCTTCTCCTACAGTTTGGTCAGGGTGAGCAGAAACCTGTGGAGAAGACACTAAATGAGTCATTAAGATTCATTTAATATTAACTTCAAGTTAGAACAGTGCAGCAAGGATTTTATTGAGAGTTTGTAAATTTGAACATATTACACCCATTCTCCATAACCTCCATTGGCTTCCTGTCACCTACAGAATTCAGTACAAAACTGCTCTCATCACACACCAATGCTTACACAGAACTTCACCTGACTATCTAAAGGACATTCTTGTTCCATATTCATCCACCCGGTCTCTACGATCACAGAACAGTAATCTACTTCACATTCCACGAACCAAATTAAGGATCATGGGAGACCGGGCATTCTGTGTGGCTTCCCCCCGCCTTTCTGACTACCTGAGAGCTCCATAGTCACTGGTTGACTTTAAAAGTGGTTTAAAGACTTTTCTTTTTAAGCAAGCCTATTCTGCCTCCACATGATTTTATCTTTGATTTTGGCTGATAGTATTATTGATTTTCCTTGATTTTATCAATAGTTTTATTTTTTATATTTTTTAAGCAGTCCTAATCTGCCTCCACATTATTCTGTCTTTAATCTTAGTTGATATCATTATTGATTTTACTTGATTTTATCACTTGTTTTAGTAGCACTTTGTTACTGTATAGTGTTCTAATAATAATAATAATAATAATATATTCAATTTATACCGCACTTTTCATTAATAAATATCTCAAAGTGTAAAGAGCTATGGTAAAGCTAGACAAGTTGTTGTTAGTAGGTCCTACTGATTGCCAACAATATTACTCTACAATCATCTACACACAGTCCTCAAAATGCAGTCCCCTGACAGGAAAAGCATTGCGGGGACTGTGTCTACTCTCCCAAAAACCCATGTCCACAAAAATACCTGTCAGACAAATTAGAAAGATTTCCAAGTCAGAAAGCTGTTCAAGAGATGAGGATAGTGATCCCATCGGTTCTTCTCCTACAGTTTGGTCAGGGTGAGCAGAAACCTGTGGAGAAGACACCAAATGAGTCATTAAGATTCATTTAATATTAACTTCAAGTTAGAACACTACTGTATACAGTAACACTGTGTAAAGAGCTAAAGTAAATCTAGACAAGTTGTTTGGCAATACTAGTTTAAGCAAGGTCCTACTGATTGCCAACAATATTACTCTACATTCATCTACACACAGTCCTCAGAATGCAGTCCCCTGACAGAAACAAGCATTGCAGGGACTGTGTGTACGCTCTCAAAAACCCATGTCCACTAAAATACGTGTCAGAAAATTTACAAAGATTTCCAAGTCAGAAAGTTGTTCACCTGTGGTTCGAGAAACAAGGATTGTGATTCCATCGGTTCTTCACCTACAGTTTGGTCAGGGTGAGAAGAAACCTGAGGAGAACACACCAAACGAGTCATTAAGATTAATTTAATATTAACTTCAAGTTAGAACACTATACAGTAACACTGTGTAAAGAGCTAAAGTAAAGCTAGGCAAGTTGTTTGGCAATACTAGTTTAAGCAAGGTCCTACTGATTGCCAACAATATTACTCTACAATCATCTACACACAGTCCTCAGAATGCAGTCCCCTGACAGAAACGAGCATTGCGGGAACTGTGTGTACTCTCTCAAAAACACAAGTCCACTAAAATACGTGTCGGTATTCTCCTACAGTTTGGTCAGGGAGAGCAGAAACCTGTGGAGAAGACACCAAATGAGTCATTAAGATTCATTTAATATTAACTTCAAGTTAGAACACTATACAGTAACACTGTGTAAAGAGCTATGGTAAAGCTAGACAAGTTGTTTGGCAATACTATTTTAAGCAAGGTCCTACTGATTGCCAACAATATTACTCTACAGTCATCTACACACAGTCCTCAGAATGCTATCCCCTGACAGGAATAACCATTGCTGGGACTGTCTACTCTCCCAAAAACCCATGTCCACAAAAATACCTGTCAGACAAATTAGAAAGATTTTCAAGTCAGAAAGCTGATCACCTGTGGTTCAAGAGATGAGGATAGTGATCCCATCGGTTCTTCTCCTACAGTTTGGTCAGGGTGAGCAGAAACCTGTGGAGAAGACACCAAATGAGTCATTAAGATTCATTTAATATTAACTTCAAGTTAGCGGCCGTGGTGTAGTGGTAATGGCAGTCGTCCCCCGATCGGAAGGTTGGCGGTTCGAATCCCGGTTCCCCACACCATGTGTGGTTGTGTCCTTGGGCAAGACACTTAACCCCGAGTTGCTCCCGGTAGGACTGGAAAGCACCTTGCATGGTAGTCTGCCGCTACCGGTGTATGAATGTGGGTAGCATTCAATGTGTGTAGCGCTTTGAGATTTTCACTTATGAAAAGCGCGTTATAAATTGAATTCATTATTATTATTACTATTACTCTACGGTCATCTACACACAGTCCTCAGAATGCAGTCCCCTGACAGGAAAAAGCATTGCGGGGACTGTGTCTACTCTCCAAAAAACCCATGTCCACTAAAATACCTGTCAGACAAATTAGAAAGATTTCCAAGTCAGAAAGCTGTTCACCTGTGGTTCAAGAGATGAGGATAGTGATCCCATCGGTTCTTCTCCTACAGTTTGGTCAGGGTGAGCAGAAACCTGTGGAGAAGACACCAAATGAGTTATTAAGATTCATTTAATATTAACTTCAAGTCAGAACACTATACAGTAACATTGTGTAAAGAGCTATGGTAAAGCTAGACAAGTTGTTTGGCAATACTATTTTAAGCAAGGTCCTACTGATTGCCAACAATATTACTCTACAGTCATCTACATACAGTCCTCAGAATGCTATCCCCTGACAGGAATAACCATTGCTGGGACTGTGTCTACTCTCCCAAAAACCTATGTCCACAAAAATACCTGTCAGACAAATTAGAAAGATTTTCAAGTCAGAAAGCTGTTCACCTGTGGTTCAAGAGATGAGGATAGTGATCCCATCGGTTCTTCTCCTACAGTTTGGTCAGGGTGAGCAGAAACCTGTGGAGAAGACACTAAATGAGTCATTAAGATTCATTTAATATTAACTTCAAGTTAGAACAGTGCAGCAAGGATTTTATTGAGAGTTTG
>JBBPBX010049060.1:1640-25508 GCA_038048925.1 Garcialebias charrua
AATCGACCTGCGAACGGTCCTTAGGTCCGGAACTCGTTCGTAACTCGAGGGTTTGCTGTATATATATATTTTTTATGGTAGATGCGTCGTAACCACAAAACGCCGTAACCCGAGGACTACCTGTATATAAAAGGAGTGATATAAAACTAAAACAAAAAACAGCTACATTACAAAGCGGTGTAAAATACTAAAAACAGGATGTCTTTGTTGATTTTTGCCATGAACTTGAGTTGTTTAAAATCCCTTTGTGATTTCAAGCTTCAGCTTCAGATATTTCTGCAAGGTGTTCCAGGAAACAGGAGCGTAGTAGGAGAAGGCCCTTTTTGCCATATTCGATCTGCACTGTTGGGACACTGCAGGTAATGATTTCTTGGGAGCGCATACTGTAGCTGCACTGACGACGTGACATGTAGAAGATGTATGAAAGCAGCAGAGCAAGAGGTGATTTAAAGATGAAAATGTACCAGTGGGAGAGTCTGCGTGAAGCTAATGATGACCAGTTAACCAGTGAATACAGGGTGCAGGAGCAACTGTGTCTGCATGGCCAACTTTGTTACTCATTTGATCTGAATTTGTAATCAATGCAATCATCACATGATAAACCAACACTTACAGTGTAATTCAATTTGCAGCGCACTCTGTGGGTGTTTTTGTCAGTGAGTACATTTACTACCTCTTCTGCTCTTCCCTCAAGACATTGGCACAAATGTGTTTGCAAACAAGTGTTACATTTGATTAAAAACCAATCTGACCTACATATAAAACAAACAAATTAAGACTAAATTCGCTAACGTAACAAAAAGATATGAATAATACAGGTAGTCTTCAACTTACGACGCCCCGACTTACGACGTTTCGGACTTACAAATGTGCATCTCTTTTTTTTTTTTTATGAAAAAATTATAATAAATGAATAAATGTACAGTGCTGTACAACTACCAAGCACCTAGCCCATCCCAACAAAGCTAAGGAGTGAGTTGAATTGTCTCCCTCCTCCCTAGCAGGCTCCATTCACACAAAGGGAGCTAGCTAGCTCCCTTTGTGTGAAAGGGAGACAATTCAACTCACTCCATCTTTAAAAACTGTGTTGGGATAGGCCAAGTGCCTGGCAACCGCACAGCACCGTACATCTACCTATTTATATATTTTTTAAAATATATATTTATTTTATTTTATTTATTGTATTTTTATAATAAATAAATAGATGTACAGTACTGTACTGTACAGTTACCAAGCACCCAGCCCATCCCAACACAGTTAAGGAGTGAGTTGAATTGTCTCCCTACTCCCTAGCAGGCTCCATTCACACAAAGGGAGCTAGCTCCCTTTGTGTGAAAGGGAGACAATTCAACTCACTCCTTCATCTTTAAAAACTGTGTTAGGATAAGCCAAGTGCTTGGCAACTGTACAACACTGTACATCTATTTATTTATTTAAAAAAATGTACAGTTTTTGTGATCCTACTTACGAATTTTCGACTTACGAACGGCCCGTAGGTACGGAACTCGCTCGTAAGTCGGGGACTACCTGTATCCAAACACCATTATTGTGGAGAGCTGATAGAAACTAAACCTAAAAGAATCTTTATGTTTAATTCAGCAGATTCCAGTAATGTGTACAGTATCTGCACTGGTTGGAACTTGTTAGTTTTGTGGTGATTTTATCTGAATGTCAGCTTGACTATCTAACACAACAGGCCCACTGAGGTGCAGAACAGCTGATCTGTGCAACAACACATACAGCTCACCAACTGTACCACCCTCACACTCAACAGCTGTCCATGAACTCAGCTGTCCATGAACTCCGTGAACTTGTCTATAGAGCATTCGTATAGATGAATGTTACACCTCAGTTTGATTTACACACAGTGGAGCCATTAGGATTAATAGAAAAAAAATACTTTACTGATGCAGAAAGACAACTACGTCATTAACTGCATACCTGCGAGTGGTTGGAACATGGCATGGACATTTACTCTTGCACTGGAAGCCATAATGTTCTTCAGGACACAATCGGACATCACAAGTTTCTCCCGAGTATCCCGGCTCACACAGGCACATCCCATTGGTATGGTAGCACTTGCTGTTGTTCTCACAATGACACATCTTTGAACATCCAGCACCAAAAGTACCAACTGAGCACTCCTCCTGACACCTGTTAACAAGAGACAGAACCGTTCACGTCCAGTGATTTGTACAAGTGATGGGGATCAGAAACTGCCCTAAGCATAAATGTAAACTATCTTTGTGCTTATTAGTCATGGGAATTATGACTCATTTTAGGGATCTGAATCATTTGGTTCAGTTTATCAGAAAGAGGTACAGTACTTTATTTTTCGGCCTATAAGTCACAGTTTTTTGCAAAATTTAAATGCCCTGCGACTTATAGACCAAAGTGATGTACAGGTAGTCCCCGACTTACGAGCGCTCTTACATACGAGGTTCCGGACTTACGAGCTGGCGAAAGAGAAGTAAATTTGTAAAAAATACAGCACTTTTTTGTGTTTTTAGATGAAAGTGTGTTAGCTAACCGTTTGGAAACACGTTTCCGACCATGTTTATGAACTAATATGAACGTTTTTGATGAAAAACGAGTGTTCGTAGTAGCGCTAGCATAAATGTTCCAACTTACGAGCGAAAATCCGGACTTACGAGAACACGTGCTTCGTGTTCCAACTTACGAATTTTCGTGTTACGAGCACCTCGCAGGAACGAAACTCGCTCGTAAGTCGGGGACTACCTGTATTTATGGATTCCCCACCCATATTTATAAACATTTATTTTGCTGAGATATGACCATTTTCATTCATTCAGATGAAATTTTTTTTTAACAGTACCATTTTCAGCCGCTTGATGTCAGCAGAGTAGTAGTAGTAGTATGGCATGCCGTTGCATCATATAATAGGTAAATGTGGCTATAATGACAAATTAAAAAAAAGTTATATACAAAAACTGGACTGCCGTGGCAAAATGCAGCTAATTTGACCATTAAAGTGAGTTTATTAAATAAAAGTTCAACTGCAACATACTTTTGCTATAATTTCGAGGTCCTACCCCAGAGAATTTTGGATAAAGTAGATGCCATTTCCTGCATTCTGGTGTATTTTACAAAGGTTTATTACAGTAGATTAACATGAAACAAAAGATGTAAACTCATTACTGAAATGGTAAGGGACGTTCACCTCAGGACAAACTGAGGTCGCTGGTTTGTCAGTTGCTTAATTGATGTTATAATCATCAACATTAAAAGAAACAAACATTTGAAATATATCAGTCTGTGTTTAACAAATTAATATACAAGTTTCACTTTTTGAATGGAATAGCCTATATGCCACGGGGGGGCGTGACGTACTTCCGGCAAAATCGAACACCTACCCGCCACTTCCGGTTCCCATCCACCTCCGCTGTTGTCAGCGTTAGCTCCTAGTAGCCTACCATAACAACGAGCCGAAACGGGAAGCGGCCGCGCGCTACCGGCACTACACGTGAGTACCGTTGTGTCCGCCCACCGGTGGGAACAGCTGTTCCGCGGGGGGGTTTCGGCGAACATTTATCGCGGCTATCCGTAGGGGGAACGTCGCCATAATTTTATATGGTTTTATATGTGTATAGAGTTGTTATTGGTGTGTATGCTGATGTTTTATTAATTGTATTTAGTCATTTATGTTCGTGTCTTTCCCGCTAACCGGAAGTGCGCCGACTGTGTAATGACTGCGGAGGTGCTGAAACGGAAACCCGTGGCATATAGGCTATTACTGAAATAAATCAACTTTTATGACCAGCACCTGTATTTCAAATATTTTAATCACTTTATGTGTGATTTATAAGTGTATTAAAGCTGCTATATGTAACTTTTCTAACAATATTTTTTTAAACATATTTCTTCACTCTGTCACTACCTCCTTACAGACTTATGCTAGACAAATAATCTCTGAGAAAAACTATAGTCCCCTTGCTTCTCTAAAAGCATTTCTAAAAAGCCACAGTGACCCGCCATTAACCAGTCAATAAAAACAGAGTTTGTAACCAGCCAATAAAAACAGAGTTTTTAACCAGCCAATAAAAACAGAGCTTCTCACTTCTCACGCTCCTAACCCACGCCCCCGCCTGTCCCAGCCCGCAGCGGCCGCACACGTTCTCGTTCAAAGGATTGCAAAGCGATGCAAAACTGTTTTGTATGTGACACAAATGTATTAAATTCCCCTTCTTCATCCCTGATCTGGACTTTTCTTTTGTTTTTTTGCCAAAAGTCAAGTGATCGCTTCCTCCTCGCTGACTCCATGACAGAAATCATAAGGAAATGAATGAATTTGTCACGAGCGAATTAAACTCGGGTTCAACGTGGCTGCGCGAGGCTCTGCAGATTTCATGGTGTTCTGGTGTGCTGGACCAGCGCTCCATGTTTTTATTTTATTTTTTAGAACGTTTTATTAACATATAAACACAGAAGATCGCAGCGGCTGACAGGACATGCAGTGGAGGCGGAGCTACAGCAGTTCAGCCGAGAGCAAGTGGGAGCAGAGCCATATATGGCTCTGAGGGGGAGGGACCAGAGAAACGTGTCTCTGTTCAAAATTCTTCTAAGTTCTAGCGTGTTCCAGAAATTACATGTAGCACCTTTAAGTGCAGGATCATTTCTCATTTAATTAGTATATCCCACATCAGCTGTGCCTCATCCTCCTCCCTGCTCTGCAGTGATTCACACATCAGTACACAAAAGTGCAGGAACTTACGCATAGTGCAAAACTTTAATTATATTTGTGTTTTTTAATAAAATTGCCCATGACTTTGAACTTTTAGGGGCGGAGATTATAGAGCAGAAGCAGAAATGTGAAGGAACAGCTCTGATGTGATATTATGAAGCTTTGTTTAAAATGATAGTTTTATAGTGAATATTTTTACAGTCACTCTTTGTCAGGTAGGTTGAAAAATATGCAGTGTAATCCTTCAAATGCGCAGACACGGCTACATGCCTCCTCCTGTCTTCTCCGGACCACGCAGCTAAATTACTCCACATGAACAGGCAATTTAGAACCAATCTGCACATGCGTCTAACAAAAACTGAAACTTATTGCTTGTGTATGTTGACCTGCGTCAAGAGTGAGTTGACAGATGTGGTGGAGAGAATCTGGTGAGTTTTCAAAATAAGTTTTTTTTCCTTCTTTTTTTCTGTGCGGCCCGGTACAAATTGACCGGCCCAGTGGTTGGGGAGCACTGCCCTAACGGATAGTAAAGGTGGTTTCTCACTGAGCTGCAACTGTTGGTAGACTAGTTGATGCAAAAATCACTCAGAAATTTGTGAGAAACAGGTACACTTTCAGCTACACTCTGTTTGCAATCAAGTCACTAACAAGCTTTGAGGCCAGGTTTTGAAAACCACAGTCTACATTTGTGTGCATGGCTTGCAAATTTTATTCTTGGCCATGCACATTCTTTTGTTGTCCAACTCGCTTTCATTGTTCTCACCTCAGCAGTCGCTCTCGTACTTATGAGTAATTCTTCTGGAACAGAATGAATGACCTGACTGTTTGTTGGATTATTGAGCATGAACTTCAATCTTCTGGAATAAACTTTTGAAATGCAAATACCGTATTTTCTGGAATATAGGTTGCAGCTTTTTTATCATTTTTGCATGCCTTGCGACCTATATTCAGGTGCAACCTATTTATGGCTTTTTATAAAATAAGCTGATTTGTAATCATTTATTGGAGCCAAGATGGTGTAGTGGCAGGGCTTGGGACTTGGGACCCGAAGGACGCGGGTTCGCGCCCCGGTCACTACACACCTTGGGGTGTCTATGAGTGCACACCTAATTCTCCAGCTCCCCGGGCGCTGACTACGGCTGCTCATTGCACCACCTGGTGGTGGTTGGGTTAAATGCAGAGACCAATTTCGTCTGTCAAGTATAGGAAACATACAGATGACAAAATGTGACATTTATTAACAAAAATTAAACTGAGACACACTCTTACAATAATGTCAGCTAACAAATATATATTTTTTAGGTGTTTATCCTGCTAAAATTATTCATTTATTAAAGAAAAGTTCAGCTCAGACACATATTTGATCAGGCTGGTGGTGTTGTTGCTCCAGCTGAGGTTATCATTCATGTGTACACCCAAGTATTTGTAGCTGGAGACCACTTCCACTGCAGACCCACCTATTTTCAGTGGGGCATGGGTGTGTTTGTTCCTTCTGAAGTCCACAATCATCAGTGGGGATCCACAATCCACAATCCACAGTCCACAATCATCTTTCAGGGGAAAGCAAGTTGGCCGCGCTCAGTGCAGCCGCAGCTTCACGAGTTCCCGGAATATCTCTAGTTTTTAGTAATTTTAATAGTGTTTTTGTACCTGACTCTGCGCGTTTTTTGCGGGTGAATTACAGCCGAACTGATCTGTTAAGAATTGGAGCGGATTTACCACAGGGCACAGCTGAAATCAGCAACGAACTCAAATCAGAACTCGGAAGATTGGACCTGCTAAAAACGTCCTTCTGGAAGCAGATGCGCTCCAGGGGAAAGAAAAGAAAGCGATGCTCTCGTGGAAAGAAGAGAGGTTGTCGTGCAGGAATTATGACGAGAATGCGGGCAGACGCTAAAACCGGTAAACCCCCGATGCCGGCTCTTTTTCTGTCTAACGTTCGCTCACTCGACAACAAGATGGATCTACTTCGTTTGAGGGTGACCACGTCGGAGGAGATGAGAAGATGTTCCGTGCTTTGTCTTACTGAAACGTGGATTTCTGAAGACACTCCAGACTCAGTTTACGAGCTGGACGACCGGCTCTTCTTCAGAACGGACCGGTGCATCAAGACTACGGGGAAAACGCGAGGCGGCGGTGTTTGTATTTACGTACACAAAGATTGGTGCACGAACTGTGCTGTGATAAAAAGAGCTTGTTCAGCTGCCGTGGAGTTGATCACAGTTAGGTGTCGGCCGCATTATCTTCCGCGCGACCATGCTGTGATTTTAATAACAGTTATTTACATAGCCCCTGATGCTAATGCTAATGACGCCCAGGGAGAAATTCATGACTTACTCACCTCGCTGCAGTGTAAATATCCTGAGGGGCTTTTCATTGTTTGCGGGGACGTCAATCACGCTGATCTTCAAGTCTCCCTCCCAGCCTTCAATAAGAACGTCTTCACAGCTACGAGAGGAGATAAAACGCTCGACCAAGTCTTCACAAATGTAAAGGGGGCATACACGGCGAAGACACGCCCAGCGCTCGGAGCTTCCGACCACGAGTCTCTGATCCTGGCGCCAAGAGAACTCCCTCCACTCAGGCGGTCCAAGCCGGAACAAAGACAAATAACAATCTGGCCTCAAGATAGTTCCCCCTTGTTGAGAGACTGCTTTGAGAGGACAAACTGGTCTGTTTTCAGGGAAGCGGCCACTGATGGAAGCTCAGTGGACATGGAACTGTACGCTTCCTCAGTCCTGGGTTACATCAGTACATGCTCTGAGAATGTTTCCATAAAAAAATATGTGAAATCCTACCCGAACCGGAAACCCTGGTTAAATAAAGAAGTTCACGCCTTACTAGCAGCCAGAGACACTGCATTCAAGTCAGGAGATAAAGTGGAACTGAGAAAGAGCAGGAATGAACTGAAGGATGGCATTAAGAAGGCCAAGGCCACGTATGCACAGAGGATCGAGGGACAGTTCACCTCACAAGACCCACGGAGCATGTGGAAGGGTATTAAATGCATAACAGATTACAAAGGCAAAAACAAACAATGCCCCAGGGACCCATCTCTGCCTGATGCCCTCAATAAGTTTTATGCACGTTTTGATGATCCAAACAGACCTGCTAGCACCAGACTCACCTCATCACCAGATGAAGAGCATCTCAGGGTGTCCGCAGCAGAAGTGAGAGGCAGTCTCAGAAAGATTAATCCTCATAAAGCAACCGGACCAGACAACATCCCAGGGAAAGTTCTGAAGGAATGTGCGGACCAGCTCTGTGAGGTGCTGGCTGACATCTTCACCACCTCACTTGCACTGGAGTTAGTTCCCACCTGCCTGAAGACCGCGACCATCATCCCAGTCCCAAAGAGCTCCACAGTGACTGGTCTGAATGACTATAGACCGGTGGCCCTCACCCCGATAGTCGCTAAATGTTTTGAGAAACTGGTCATGTCCCACATCAAGGCAACCGTCAACATCAATGAGGACCCTCATCAATACGCATACCGTGAGAACCGATCAACAGAGGACGCCATTTCTTCCGTGGTCCACACTGCTCTCACCCACCTGGATCAGAAAGACTCATACGTGCGTCTGCTCTTTGTGGACTTCACATCTGCCTTCAACACCATGATCCCCCAAACTCTGATAGACAAACTATCTACACTTGGACTAAGCCCCTCTATTTGTAACTGGATACTAGACTTCTTAACAGACAGACCACAGTCCGTGAAGATCCACAACTTCTCCTCCTCCACCATAACCCTCAGCACTGGCTCTCCTCAGGGATGTGTGCTGAGCCCCCTTCTGTTCACTCTGCTCACATATGATTGTACAGCCACACTTCCAGGCTGTCATATTGTTAAGTTTGCAGATGATACAGCGGTGGTGGGATGCATTACAAACAATGATGAGTCCAGCTACAGACAGGAGGTGGAACACCTGGAGAGCTGGTGCAAAGAGAACAATCTTCACATGAATGTGAAGAAGACAAAGGAGATGATTGTGGACTTCAGAAGGAACAAACACAACCATGCCCCACTGAAAATAGGTGGGTCTGCAGTGGAAGTGGTCTCCAGCTACAAATACTTGGGTGTACACATGAATGATAACCTCAGCTGGAGCAACAACACCACCAGCCTGATCAAGAAAGGTCATCAGAGACTCTACTTCCTCAGACGGCTGAGACGAGCTGGTCTGAGCAGCCCAGTCCTCACCTCCTTCTACAGGTGTGCAGTGGAGAGCATCCTGTGCTCCAGCATCAACGTGTGGCATGGAGGCTGCACAGTTGAAGAGAGGAAAGCTCTACAGAGAGTGGTGAAGGCTGCACAGAAGTCTGTTGGAGTCAGTCTCCCCACCATCACAGACATTTACACCTCCAGATGCAGGAAAAGAGCCACCTGCATCATGAAAGACCTCACTCATCCAGCACACTCACTCTTTGCCCCACTCCCCTCAGGACGGAGGTTGAGGAGCATCAAGTGTAGAACCACTAGACTGAGGAACAGCTTCTACCCTGAGGCTGTTAGACTCATGAATAAATAAAAATAAAATAAAAAATAAACACTGCAAAATATCACATCATACTGATGCTGATCTGTTTTCTTGTTGCTGTGTTCATCTGTGTTCATCTGTGACCATCTGCTCATACAAACTCATGTTCGTGCTGCTGTGTATTACTAGTTGATGTTTTTCTTAGTTAGTTCTAGATGTTATTACTGTTTTTCTCTTTCATTTGTTGTTGGATGTAACTGGGACCTCGTGTACATAATCTCGTTTTCATCTCATGTACCACATGCGGTGCAAATGACAATAAAGACTCTCTGACTCTGACTCTGATTAAAGTCAGGTGATCTGTGGATGAATTCCTGCTCAATAGAGAGTGCGGCCAGCGCGTTCAGTCTTTCCTGTCCCATGTTGCTGCGGAGAAATGACTTGATCCTCTTCAGTGAACTAAAACACCTTTCTGACTCTGCAGATGTCATTGGGGTTGTGATGGCTATTTGCGTTAATTTTAGAGTTTCCGAAAAAGTGTTCTGAAGGTCGTTCTCTGTCAGCATCCTCAACAGTGATAGGGCAGAAGTTAACCCTTTAAACTCTGTACTGCTGTACATCACCATCAGTTCACCGTTTTCCTTTGCAGATCATAGGGAAATGTTCACATGCGGTGTCTAATTGCTTCTGTGGGAAGCAGGTGTTAAAATCTGAGAACAGATCTGGATTAATCAGTTCAAATGACTTTAAATGTTGGGCCTTCTCAAAGCGAGTCTTTGACTGCTCTATCATTATTTTGCAGCACTGAGCTGCCACAGAGGCACAATCTGAACTCTGCATCCGACGCGGTGTTGGAGCACTTACATCTGAGTTTGGTTCTTCTGTGGTCAGCGACTCATTCAGATCATTTATGGACCGGGCAAAATTTTCCAAGGCTTGTTTTGTTTTTGTAGGATCTGTGGCACGTTTTTGGAGGATGTTATCCACAATATTCCTGAGGGCGTCACTGTAGAAGCGAATGTGCATTGTACTTCCTGTCCGACACCGGAAGTGCCTGTATTCCATTGGCGGAGTATGGATCGCGGGTGTTTTTGAAAGTTATTTTCATTCATTTTATCGGAGCAAACACAGCTTTTGTTTAAACGGAACGTTTACTGAAATGTCCTACCGGGGTTCAGGTACCTGCTGTGCTGTTCGCGGCTGCACCAACAACCGGACCAAGCTAAATCTTTGGCTAAAACAACAGTGTTTTCAACACGGACCCAAAACAAAGAAAGAGTGTTCCTGCATCCTTCTCTATGGCTGTGTCTGCGCGATCAGGTAACATCTGTAATTTCTTTTTATTCAGGGAGGGTTTATTAATGAGAGTTTTGGATGATTTACTGTCTTAAAATGATATATGTCAGGCGCGACCGGTATTTTTAGCCGAGATAGCTGCTAATAAACCTTAGCCGAGAGGCCGGAGCAAACGCGTTCGCTATTTATGTAGTTTTAAATTATGTCTGCGCGATCAGGTAACATCTTTTTATTCGGGGAGGGTTTATTAATGAGAGTTTTGGAAGATTTACTGTCTTAAAACGATAGATCTCAGACGCGACAGGTACTTTTAGCCGAGATAGCTGCTAATAAACCTTAGCCGAGAGGCCGGAGCAAACGCGTTCGCTATTTATGTAGTTTTAAATTATGTCTGCGCGATCAGGTAACATCTTTTTATTCGGGGAGGGTTTATTAATGAGAGTTTTGGAAGATTTACTGTCTTAAAACGATAGATCTCAGACGCGACAGGTACTTTTAGCCGAGATAGCTGCTAATAAACCTTAGCCGAGAGGCCGGAGCAAACGCGTTCGCTATTTAGGTATTTTTAAATTATGTCAGCGCGATCAGGTCACATCTGTTATTTCTTTTTATTCGGGGAGGGATATTAATGAGAGTTTTGGATGATTTACTGTCTTAAAACGATAGATCTCAGATGCGACCGGTATTTTTAGCCGAGATAGCTGCTAACAAACCTTAGCCGAGAGGCCGGAGCAAACGCGTTCGCTATTTATGTATTTTTAAATTATGTCAGCGCGATCAGGTCACATCTGTTATTTCTTTTTATTCGGGGAGGGATATTAATGAGAGTTTTGGATGATTTACTGTCTTAAAACGATAGATCTCAGATGCGACCGGTATTTTTAGCCGAGATAGCTGCTAACAAACCTTAGCCGAGAGGCCGGAGCAAACGCGTTCGCTATTTATGTATTTTTAAATTATGTCAGCGCGATCAGGTCACATCTGTTATTTCTTTTTATTTGTCCCTCCTCTTTTAACAAAACGAGTGGTGTTCCCACATTTTTAATGAACTAAAACAACAAAGTTTGGACTGTCTTCAACTGTATTACTCGCATGTAAACAAACGGTGTTTCCGGTCAACCGGAAGTCGTGTGCACATTTCGCGCAAAGCATCATGGGACGTAGGAATAATGTGGATAAAGAATGTCCACATGCATAAATGCACGGTGAAAAAATGACAAAAAGAAAAGAAAAGTTTTGTTCTGCAGCAGTGTGTACAAACCATGAGCTTGTTGGATTGACACGCTGTCCCAAGTCTGATCTTCGTAGATTTTTTCAAAGCATGCCTTCAGGTTTTCTTTCTGTTCAAACACAGTGTGCACCGTGCGGCTCTTGAAGTTCCACCGTGTTTGGCCCGATGCTGGAATTCTTCTGCTGCACACGTCATCCAGAACAGCAGTTCGTTTAGGGGACTTGGAATTTTTTTTTCCAAAAGCTGAAAGATTGGCAAAAAATATTCTGACAGGTGTGACTGATGAGCATGCCTGTTGAATGATCAGGTTTAACTGATGGGCATAACAGTGCACAAAGTGCGCATAAGGAAAGGCTTCGCGCAGCCTCGCCTGCAAACCGGAGGATGCACCGCTCATCACCGCAGCTCCATCATAAGTCTGCGCAATCAGCTTATTTTCCAGTTTAAATGGCTGGAGCTTTTCTTTCAGAAGCTTTTCAAATCCCTCTGCAGACCTGTTTTCTAGCAGGAAAAACCCCAGGAATCTCTCCACTGCGGCGCATTCAGTGATGTATCTTAACACAATCACACACTGACTCACACAAGCCACATCGGTGGTTTCGTCTGCTTGCACCGCAACAAATGGCGCTTCCAAAATTTCATCCTTAATTTTATTTTGATAAACCTCTAAGATGCAATCAAGCAGCTCATTTTGGCTGGTTTTGGAGGTGTACTTAGCCACCTGTGTATTTGACAGATGATCTGCCAACTGACTGTCCAAATAAGAAAACTGATTAACAAGATCCAGAAAAACACCCCGATTCAGCGATGAGGAAGATTCATCAGACCCACGTAATGGTAGATCGTGTGCCCCGCAAAATTTAATGCAATCCAAAATCCGCGATAAGGCATGTCTGTTTTTTTTCACCAGCTCGTTGTGCCGCTGTACAGAAATGCGGTGGCCCTCATCCAGCTGACAGGCAATGCTAACCCTGCCCAACATGGACAATTTTACACTGTTTCCAATGTGACTTTTGCTGCATTCATGCTTTTTTATTTTGTCTGATAAATGTTTTAGGTCAACAATTCCTTGTTGGGTCCAAACTGTGTCTCCTCCGAACAGCAAACACGGAAAGCAGAAAAGAGATTTTTTAGCTGCACTTGCCGTTAGCCACTCCTTTCGTTGGAACCAGGTCACAGAAAAACTCCGGTTTTGCCGCTTTTCCTTTTGCTGTATTTCAATATCCTGTGGTCTGTCTGGTCCCAACCTCTTCACCTCCAGTTTTTCCTCCAAAGACATCAAGGAAAATGGGTGACAAATCAAATAATCTACCTCGTTCATGCTAATCTAATCTTGCTCGCCATGCACCTACACTAAACGACACCCACATAAACTTGGGCTTGAAGCACGTTATTGTACGTCCACCCTAACTGGCTTATTTCTGTGGCATTGGGCTGATCCTAGGCTAACCAGAATTAGCCCCAATGGGGCGCAAACTGAGGGGGCGTGGCAAGACGCATGTCAATCATTCTGAACCACAGATACATTGACTTAAAATGTGCTGTGAAAAGTTAGCCCCTGAAGAAGACACATTATTTTTCAATTCTGTTTATTTTTAAGTTGTTATTTATAAATTGTTTATAATTATATAATTATATTATAATTATATAATGTTTAACCTTTTTATTGTGAATACCAGGAAGGGCTTAGCCCCACTAGCCCACTTATACGAGCCGTCACTGCTCATGGCGCTTCAGAGTTTTGACCTGGACATCGGCTATGGTCAAAATAAGCAGTCACATTTGGGTACTGACTTGGCAATCTGCTAGAAATGTACACAAGATGTGCTAGCCACCAGCTGAGGAAAAACCCTTAGTGACGGAGGATCCAAATCACCACTTCTTGAAAATATCTGTAAAGGTATGACATCATTGTACGTGGATGGATCTGCATTCAGTAACGACAACATCTGTAAGGCAGGTGTTGGAGGGGTCCTCCTCCATGACCTTCAACAGATCACTTCTAGCTACTACTTAGGCTCTCAGACTTCTCAGTACGCTGAGATTGCAGGAATCCTAATAGCTCTCCAGATGGTTGTAGAACGATCCATCAAGACACTAGTCATCTGCACTGACTCTAACAATGCTCATTTAAGTTTTGCGTGTCATCTCGCTGTGTGGAAACAGAACGGTTTTCTCACAAGCAACAGAAAAGTGGTCAAACACAAAAAGTTTTTCATGGCGTGTGATCACTTGGTGACGTCACACGACTTACAGATCTACTGGAAAAAGATTCCAGGACATTCAAAGGTCCCAGGCAAGTACTACAAGTACTACAAGACAAGTACTACAATGACATTGCAGATTCCTTAGCCAAGGAAGGAGCCAATGACGGTCCTCTGTGGTCCTTTGACCCCTCCTAGCTACTGACAACTCAGTCAACACGACATACATTTGAGGTAATGGCAGTCACACGTGCACAGGCTGCGGCCAGACCTGCTGACAACACAGTCTCTGTATGACCCGCACTGACTGACCCAGACATCATCCAACTGCAGAAGTTAGACCCCGTTATCAACTCCATGATGCTGTACCTGACTGACCCTGACAATAATACTCCGTCCAAAGACGAGCTGGATTCTGATCCAGACCTTAGAGTAATCTATCATCTACGCACACAGCTAAAACTAATCAAAGGCATCCTAACTTTTGCCCATGGACCAACGTCCTCACCAGTGTTCGTGGTTCCCCATGGCCACAGGGGGGTGATGCTAGTTCATGCCCATGATCTCCCGTCCGCAGGACACAAAGGGGATAATGCCACGCTGAAGGCATTGAAACAAATTGCCTATTGGCCTGGTATGAAAAAGGATGTCAAAGACTACATTGAAGGGTACCTGGTCTGCGGCCAGTTTCAGCCGACCAGACCACTCCATAGAGCACCACTGCAAAGCAGAGGCATCTCATTTCCATGGTCTGACATCTAGTTTAGCTGGGTGGGACCACTCACTAAGAGCTCTAGAGGAAACAAATATTTCCTCACGGTAACCTGCGCGTGGGTAGAATGCCTACCAGCTACTAACGACCAGTGATGGCATAGTTACATTGAAAAAGTAACTTAGTTAAGTTACTGATTAGTCCTTGGGAAAAGTAACTTAGTTAAGTTACTGATTACTTGATTTGGAAAGTAACTAAGTTAGATTACTAAGTTACTTTATTAGTTACTTTCAGCAGCCGCTGACAAGAACCCTCTGTCACAATACATAAAAAATTTAAATGTTTTAATAAAATAATTACTAATAAATATTCAAAAAACAAAATACAGTAGTCTTTCTTGACTTCACTAAACAAATAATATTTTTACAAAAAAGACTTATAAAATGTTTATTTTGAAAATGTGTCAAGTAAACAATACGTTTGTATGAAAATAAATAAAAGCATGAGCCACTGGCCAAAAGGATGGTCCAGCACAGAAGATCAACATCATCAGGTCAGGACTCTGCAGTCTACACTCATCTCCAGGCCAGCGGTCACTCTTTCAGGGATGAAGATGTTCACATCCTTGATAGAGAGGAACGATGGTTTGAGAGAGGAGTAAAGGAGGCCATCTTTGTGAAAAGAAACCGTCCATCATTAAACAGAGGTGGAGGCTGAAGGGATTTCTCATGAGGTGTTCGAATGACCAGTCTCTCTTAGAAAAATGATGAAGATTTATTGACAGAAACACAGGTTTACAGGTTAACAGAGTTACAGCATGAATAAGCAATTCTTTGTGCACAGAGAATTGTGAGCATTTTGACAGACCTGTCCTCGGCGAGGTTCTTCAAAAAGTGCTGAAGATATCTGAGATGTTTTGGAGTATGAAGCTGCCGTTTGAGCTTCTCTGGTCTCTGATTGGCTCAGAGCACTGATAAGGCGTCCTGGAGCCTTTCTGCTTGTCAGTTCTATGACCTTGTAGATTTATAGCTGTGGTGAGAAGTCTCTCGAAACTGTGTTCTTTGTTCTGCTTATCTGCTCAGTAAGAGAGTTTTAGAAATGTACCATTAGATGTGTCCTGTGTGTAATATTAATGTAAATTAATGTCCAAGTGTGTGGTTCATAAGTACTACTTATTTTAGTAGTATGATTCCTGTGTTTGTGTGTCTGTGTGTTCCGATCTCCTCAGAAGGCCAAGAGAAGCACAAAGGGCAACTGCCCGCTTAGCATGTTATCTGCATCTGAACATCCCGTTCGTTAGATCTAAAAGTATGTCTTATAATGTTGTCTAATTGCATAAACATATGTAAAACAGTTGTGAATACCTTGATTATAAAGCACTTGTGTATTAATCATATACAGTAGTGTATTCGATTCAAATGAGATTAACATATAGAACTTCTAAACGTGTGTATTTTCCTTCACTCCCTCTCTCGACCGATCTTTGATCGGTCGAAACCAACAGCTGAACTCCAGGTGGGCCCCCTGAAGAGGACCCCAATCCCAACACCACACCAAATAAAATCACCCAAAAACAAAAAATCAACCAAATCTAATGCAACCTCCATCTGACTCCAAAGTTAATCAATAACCCCAACACCAAAACAATAATCACAATCCACAAACCACTCCATCAAGACACAAGAGGGTAAATGTAATCAGCCCTTTAACCCCATCCTTGGAGAGCTCTGCCTGACCCCTCATCAACTCCACAGGTATCTGGACTCGGCCAAATACATGTGAACCCTCTCATCCGGCATAGAACTGCGTCCGTGACTCCAAAATCAACCCTCTAGATCAACATCCAAACACACCAATCACATCCCAAACTGACCCCATTATTAATCAACTAATCTATCTAAGAATAAAACCCATGCCAGTATCTATACCAGCCTAATCTACGAAATCATAATATAATCATCACTGCGACGCCATCATCCCACCTCAAAACAAAAATGAAACATGAAACACACCGGAAAACAACAAGACATCATAGAATTAATGTGATTATCCCAAAAGCAACACCTCTCCATTCCATCACCAAACATCCCCCGCCACTACAGGTATCTGTTCTCCGCCAAATACAGGTGAGTTTGTGCGGCAGGCGATGGCCTGCACCCCGCCTGCACCAGGGGAAACGCCGTCCCATAATCCTCCCTCTCCCTGGAAGCAATCATCTTCGAGATCTTCGCCCGTGCACAAGGCGTCACACACCCCATAAATAGGCAGAACAGAACCAGAATCGCTAGTGGCAAGGCCAAGAGCTTGACCAACACCTGAGGCCATGACCCTCTCGTGAACCAAGACAGTGCATGCCACAGCCCTGTGTGCGCCTCCTCCGTCTGATGCTCCTGAAGCTCTCTCAGATGGCGCAGGGCCGCTGTCACCCTGACCTGCGGATCTGCAACAGACGCATCAGGTATAAAGGTACAGCAGGTGTTATTATCAATCATCTCACACACTCCATTAACAGATGCCTTAAACAAATCCAGCAGCAATCTATGATGTAAAGACACAACATACATGGCCCACCGCTCTGCAGAGGTGGTCCCTAACGCCTGCACCGACTCATAAATGAACATCCCAAATTGGTAATCTAAAGATTCCATGTGCAACAGGTGGTCCCCGACCTTCGATCCCGGGAAGAAGCTACGCTTCCATTCCACTGGGACCTCTGAACCCCAAGAAGACTCGAGCTGACTGACGTCAGAAGTCTTTGACCGTCCCACATAGTGAGAACCGTTACTCAAAGACACCAGGTACGACCCCTCTGTAACCGCAACCGGTGCACAGCACCCAGTCCAGTTCGCTGGCAATGTCAGTAATACCTGATGTCCACACAGCCAGGCCAAGTCCTCAACCGGATATGTTCCATTGCTGCTAGGCACACTCCTGAACTCCCTGCCCGGATGGTACACTGCTCGGCACCTCTCCTCAGGGAGTGACCCCACTACCACCTGATGTGAGTCCTGATGATGGACGCGGTGCACACAAACAGGAAACTGTCCACTGGATGGCCATTCTACAAATTGAGCTAACACCATCGGGTGTGATAATGTACTCAATTTGCACCACTTAGGCTGACATTGCAGGTGCTCCATGTAAAATCCTCTGGAGCTCATCTGCAGAACACAAAATGACAACATCCGGTCAAGAGGTTTAATCGTCAATGGCAGCTGTGATTCCTCAACAGGAAGTGGGGTGCAGATGTAAGACTCAGACCTGTGGCGGCTTCTGGCCAAGAACTGCGCATACCTGTACCAAGAGTTCCTCTGAAAGACTTCAGAAAAATTCATCGATAGATGACCCTCCTCCTGTACCTGCGTCCATGCCCCCTGCATGAGGACATCTCTCTTGCCCCTCTGATGAGGTACGGGATGACAGCTTGGATGACCTGGTATCACACAGAAATACTCCAACAACAGAATGATGGAAACGATAATCAATGACCCCACACCTGCAGCCACCATTAGCCTCTTCTGCCCCTCAGCCATGCTTGATCTAGTTCGAAATCCTCTACAGTGTCAAACTTTGAACCCTGTAATGTGATGAAACACAACAGAAACACAAATTACCCCCTCCTCAGTTAAATCTGCAGAACCTGAAAAGGTAAATACACATGAAAAGCAGTAATGAAACCCAACCATCAAACGCATGCACAGTTTACAAAATCTTCTTTTTCCCGCTTTCTTTTTTTATTTACATAGGAAATCACTGGAACCGCACCTGTAAAAAACACATCCTCAAAATGAATAAATCACTCTCCCATTGAATTTATGATTTAAACGCTGAAATTGAAAAATTTGACTCCAAACCCTTGAAAGTTAGACCTGGTAATGAATTGAAATATGTGTTGTCTTGTTGATTTCTAAATCTAGATATAAGTAAGTCTAATTGATAAAAGTTAAAAGTTAGAGTGTAGCAGCAAATTGTTGACAACTTAAACCAACTCTAAGATAAGAAATAGTCACTAATTTAATATTAAAGGTGAAATTTAATATCTAAACCTAAGTGTGTGATCTTTAAAATGTGTGATTTAAAATTTAAAGTTTGAAATATTGATGATTCAATAATGCAAAATAGAAACACCTGTAAAGTTTAAAACACTGTGTCAGTCTTTCTGAATCGATTTAACCCTCTGCTTTCTGTTCTGTCTAGACTTTTCGTGGAAAGCTGTTTTTCTTCAGAGGTCACCACCCTTTCCTTGGGTTGCAGATGGCTGCAGATTATACCCAGTTGGTACTTAGTTCAATTTCCCCGTTCCACTGGTCAAGCAACCCTGCCCCGACCCAAAGAGAATGGTTGACCTCCTCTTTAATGCTCCACTTGGTGCAGCCTGCGTTGTTAAGCTGCAATCATGCAACAGGCACTCTTCTCTCAAAGCAACAAGGCAGACGGGCCTGGGGAACTGTTTCCCTATCGTTCTGGCCTGTTCTCAAAAGCAAGCACAAAGGTGCACCTCAGGAAGACAGGTGTTTTCAGGAAGCTCCACCACTCGAACCAGAACACCTCACGAACAGATGACTTCCACGGTAGAGGAAGTGAAACGATGCAAAGATGAGAAACGATGCAAAGATGAGATCCACACCTTCCTCGAACCCGATCTCAAGGATGAAGATGCAGGACAGCCCACCGCTCTTGTGGACCACTCCCTCCAGGTGCAAAACCAACCCTCTCAGCTGTGCAGCCCCGACAGAGCTGCCTCACTCGATGTGATGACCTTTGAGACCCCTTTTCCGGACCCCTCTCTGGCTGTGGCTCTCCCTCTCTGGCGAGGAGCTAGTGATGTGCGCCTCGACAGCTCAGCTGTGCGCACCCCCCTTTGGCTCAGGTCACTCTCTTCTAGAGGCCCTGAGAAGCACCCCAGGTGTCAGTGGACCCTCCGGCCTCGTTCAGGCTTAGCACTCTCAGGTGTAACGGATTCAAAGATCTGTAGATGGAAGCTGGACAAACAACTATTAGTCTCTCAAAATATATTACATGCGACATCACAACAACCCTTATCCCCGATCTACAGATGACCTCAGCCCTAGCGGCCATTTTGGAAAGCCCCAAATCAATTAATTTTAGTCTGTGCACAGATTACAGCCAATTTTTCAAAAGTATACTAACATGTTGAGGCCTAAAGTATTTCTAACATTCCCTAGATTTGCATTGCTAAAATGTGTACCATTATCTGATCTAATTTTTACAGGAAACCCATGACCTGGAATGTAATAATTTATTAAAAAAATTTTTAGGACCGGTTTGTTGTCTTCTCTTTTAATTTTTAATTTTTATTTTTCAGCCCCTTGTCAGCCGGTGAGCGCGGCACACCAACCATAAATTTCTGAACCCTTTTACCGGTTCGAGCATGTCTGTACAACCAATTATTATCTCATGACCCGGTGTCATCACGGTCGAAAATTCCTAGTTCGCGCGACCTCCTCGTCTGTTGAGCCTCACGCAATGAATGCACGGCGCAATGTTCTGATCAGAGAATCTAAATGTGTGTGTGTCACCAGCTGAAATCCTCTTCAGCTGGTGTGCTCCACACGCGCGAGTTGCTGCTCCTCAAAATCTTCTTCTCTTCCATGTTCTGGATGGTCCAGCCACACTGCTTTCTCTTCACTGAGGAGCCGCCCCTGTTGACAGCAAGCCACAGAGGCCTCCTCCCATCTCATGGCCCTCTCTTCTTCTGGAGTGACCATCACCATCTGACTCCAATTGATGTATCCCGATGCTCTTTTTGTTTCCAAATCAGCTTGACAGTTACATTCTTGATGTTTATTTATTGTCTGTGTGTTGGTTTTGTCAAAGCTGTGATACCATATCGCACGTCTGCTTCCTGTGTCTCCCTTTGCTGTCCAAGACCCTCTCTTGTCCACTGAACGAGCTTAGTTAGTGCTGCACCCCAAGTTCACACAGAGCCCTGCCTCCGCCCTCTGCGCTGACTGTGTTCCTCTTTCTGCTTCAAACCTACCATCGCGTCAAAACACTGATCTGTCTGAAGCCCCTTACCCAACCAGCACTATCACTGCTCCGCTTTTGTGTCCACGGAAACCACTATTCTCACCGACCACCACGTGCTCCTTCTGTGTTTTTCATCCTGCAAATTTGTTCCCTCCTTGTCATCAACTTGTGCTCTCCTCATCTCTGAAAGCCTGTTCTTACTTAATTGATCTTATCTGCACTGATTAACGATCCAATTCCTGCGGCCTAGCTATAATCCTAAATTTTAACGAATCTGTTGTGCACACCAGACTCCCAGAAACGCGTTCCCTCAAGGAGAACTGCCGTTATTTATCTAACCTTTAACACCCAATATGAATAATTGTGGTGACACCAATTTTACCTGTGAAAATATTCACAAACTCATTTTGCTGTGGCCCTCGGGATGAGAGCCTTGTTATTTTGTTTAAGAGCCCTCTGGAACCGGGAGGAGCAGGCGAACAGAGCTCCAAATCAGTATTAACCTAATAATTATGTGACCTGCGGCGGCCTGTTCTATGTGTCATCATTAAATAATGCACTTTACGTTTGGACCCTGAGACTGAGGCCCCAGTGTGACCCCACCGATTCAAATGGGAGGCCGACGCCTTCACGGGTTGCTGGAATGAGTGACTCCTGACAGCTGTTCCACATGCTCATGCTCTGGTCGTGTGAGCTTGTCCATTGTCCAGCTTAGGTCAGCTTCAGTGCCCCGCCACTTCTTTCTGGTGGCTTTCTCTGCAGGATGCCCCAAGTCCTGACTTCACTTGATTTCACGTTGTGTTTGCTGACTTTGACATCTGTTTGTGTCCTGGACTGTTCTTTTGTTCAGGTCGTTGCCTTGAACTATGGCTGAGGAAGTTCATGGACATTCTGGTGTTTGAATGACAGTTCTTTGGTTTTTCTCCCTTAAACTGTCCTTGTCTTGTGTCCATTCATGAGTGAGAGGTCTTGCTCTCGCTTTCTGGCAGCTGTCGCTCTCAGAGTCAAAATGAACCATGTAGACGTCAGCTTTATGCATTCAAATCCAATCGAGCCACCACTGTTACCCCAATCCCCTGGCAAACGCAAAAGTATCATGCATTTTGGTTGAATCCTAGCTCATGGCAAATTACAATTATGTGTTCTGTAAGAAAATAGGTCTGTCTGTCTGATGCTCCCCTTCCCGCACTGCGTGCTGTCATGCTGTAGGCTGAAAAAGAAATGCGAGTAATTTGTCTAATAATAACGCCAATAATATCACTATATGAAAACTCAACAGTGAAATCTTCTCGGCATTTGTCTCCCAGAGCACATCTCTTTGGATCTGGTCGGCACAACGTTTTTCCTTTCCCTAATCTAAAGTCAAAAGCAAAAAATTTTACAAAAAGTTCTGACCAGAAATTGAAAATGAATTTAACCTTGACCCAAGACTGTCTAATCCAATCTGACTGTCCAATCTACATGTCATTGTTGATTTTTTTAACTTTATTTACCCAACCGAGGTCTGTCTGCTTGTTTTGTATATAATGTATATAGAAATCTGTCATATCCTGTTGGTTTTGAAATGTCAACATCTGTTTACTGTGATTGTAGTTTTCTTTATTTTCCTTTGATAAGTGCAAATGCCTATTGCCAATGTGACGTGTGCTGCTGACCACTTGACCAGGTCACCCTTGTAAACTAGATCTCTGTCTCAACGGGCTCTACCTGGTTAAATAAAGGTGATTGATTAATTGATTGATTGTTGATTTTTCTCTAGAACTCTCGTGTTCATCTAATTGATGCTCTGAAACTTCTCAAAGTAAGCTTTTCGCTCTGTGGCTGATTTCTAGATAATTTTCACCTCACCTGCCTGATCGTCTCTCTGGTATTTCCACAACCTCTGAGTGGCCTTCCTGCACCTCTCTTCCAATATGAACCTTTTCATATCATTCCACATTTTTCTGGCTTTTTCCCTCCTTCAGTTTCTGCAATTTGCTTCAACCTCCTGTAGGTGGCGCTGTTTGACTGCTCTTCTTCCTGCCACCTGCTGCTCTGAATTTTCTTTAAATTGAACAGTTCTCTGTGTGGCCTAATTTCTGTCCAGTGTCCGCAATTAAGAACAATTCTTCTAGAAGGTCAATCTGTTCTAGCTGTTCATCATAATTATTAATTAACTGTTTATAGTCTGCGACCGTTTTACAATGAGCTATCTCCGTTCCAATTCCATAGAGCTTTTTGTTTCTTGTTTAAATCTGGTTAGGACTCAATTAGCTAAAATTCCTGTTGATCCGTCTGCTTTCTCATCAATTTTTGATGCAAGTTCGCTCAACTTGTTACCCCTCTCTGTTTTTATCGTTGGTAAAAGTCTGATATTTGCTCGGATCCTAAGCAATAGCTCAAAAATGTCTCCTTGTTCCTGCATTCGTTTACCTTGCATGTGCGCCATGATCGCCTTCACGCAACCTCATTCACCCAAAATGTTTATTCCCCATCCGTTCTCACATGCACTTGAGATCTCTTGTAAAAACACAGTAAAAAGTCTGAAACAATTCTGAGGTGAAAACCTCTGTGTTCAGGCTTATTTCTATGTTGATCAACAGCTCCCTCTGGCGGACAAAATTATGGCAGCACCATTCACCACTTGAAGAAAAAAGAAAACTTCACTTCACACTCACTTCACTCTCTCTGAGTCGACACAAACAATTAATGACAATCAAAAACACCGAAAATGGACATATATATATACAAAGACACCCCCCTTTGACATTAATTGACACGAACAGACAAAAGAAACGAGGACAAATAATTGGGATCCCTTCCCCCCAAAATAATGATTCACATTAAAAAATTTAAAGAAATGCGAAATACCACATAAAGTACAGAAAATATGGTACAGTACATGTCAAATCAAAGCTACTGAACAAGCTTTCAGGGTTGCCTGAATTAAATGTTGCTGCAGCAGTTTAGACTGAAGTAATGCATGAATGTTGATATCAGAACTACTGTCCTATAATTCAGTCAGCTACCTTCTGGGGTACAGATATCCACCATCCAGTTGAGAGTTTTTGCCTCAGTTAACAACACCCCCTCATGGCCTCAGCTCTATGCATCCACTTCAGCAGTAACAGCCTGCAAAATGGCTTGTTTTACTTCATGTTCTCACTTTCTGGGTAGGCCAGTACTTTGTAGAACTACTTTGTACATCGAGTTTCATGTTTTTGATTTATTTTTGAGAGGATCTGTTTTCACATGTCGTGTCAATTCTTTGG
>JBBPBX010049061.1:0-25508 GCA_038048925.1 Garcialebias charrua
TTTTCAACCTGAGGGGCGGGGGCAGAAGAACACCCCGTGAACCGATCAGAGTCACTGTTCCAGCTGGAACTGATCTGTTGTTTGTTATCATGAAAAACCTGTGTCCTCTCGCACTTTGAAGGAGAGGGAACCTCTTCTAATGTCTGCGAGTGGGATGTGACCTTTTGACCTGTACAAACCTCTGATGGTATCCTAGGTTGTATTTCGGCCTCAAAAACTGACGTAGCATATTGTCTTATCACTTCCATAGAATCTTTTTTGCAATCAACCAGAAAATGAACACATTTCATTTGAAAAGGCATAAGATTCATAATGAAAAGACGTTTAAACTCCACATTTTCCTCTAATCCAGGGACAGTTTTGCCCCCGGAGTAGACCGAGATTAGCCTGTCGTAGAATGACAGGGGATTTTCCCACTTATCCTGACGGACGTTCCATGCAGCCAAGTAATTAGCATACGATGAGCAGATTCCCCCACTTTGCGGGAAGCACGGGCAGGAATCCCAAGGCCCCCATCCATCCATCTAGGATAGATAGGAGAGGAGGCCCCCTCGGTTGGTGCACGTGTTTGAACGTCCATCTCTGTACTGATTTTCTGTGAAAAATCCAGTAAAGTGGGTCTCATATCGCAGCCTGCAAATATGCAAAGCATATGAGCTGCTCAGAAAACATCCAAGATGTGAAACTTCACAAAAATCAGTGATCAACAATAAATTGTCAACCCATGAGATGACCATCAAGGCTGGCTATTTTTGTGTGATTTATTGTGAAAAACCAAAACAACAGATGCCCCCTGTGTGTTATTTTAAACCTGGAGTTAAAAAAAAACAGGGACAGAGAGCTATTTTTGCACAGAATTGATGATAAAAGTAATCCCTTTCTCACAAAAATGAAATTATGTGAGTAAAATCGGTTGGACTGTGAAACATTTTAAACTGCGTTTAAAAGAAATAAGGTCGGACCCATAAAGGAGCTGCAGCTCCCGGCGTCACGTGACTTGGTCACATGGCGATCGGCAGTCAACAGAGCAACAGACTCAATCCACCCATTAAAATCCCAAAAACACCGCGATTAAACAGTCTTTTCAATGACAGTAATGGACAAACAAGCACGGAAACTCGTCTGGGACAAGCAGCTGTGAAGTGAAAGTTGACGAGGAGCGGGCTTCACCCACTGCGCAAGCGTCAACACTTACAACGTAATCGACCAATCACAGCGAAGACAGAACTGTAGTTCTAAAACCCAAGTGTTCATGGGAAACTGTGTCTTCCAAACCTAACGCCGCCCACGTGCGACGTGCCGTTCGAGCGGTGTGTTCACGGACCTGCGGTCGGTCGAACAAAAGCGTGGAACGGACTTTTCAACGTTCTAAAACAGTCATAAATATCGCAAAACACCGCGGTAAAGCCAGTCTTCGACGATATCACGTGCATAGAACTCAAACAACACAAATAAACCGTCAGAAATGTGTGCAAAAATGAATCTGACAACCAGAGTCTACAGAAACCAACGTTTTTGAACGTGACACACAATGGACCAATCACAGCGTTTTAAGCAGCCATTTGTCTCTCGGTACCAGTTTAGCATTATAGCTCGACCCAAGGTTCTAGACCCATCTTTCACAAAATAAACGTATTTTTACACCGCAGAAAAATTCTGTTAACGAGCACAACACATCCAAGCTAACTCTCACGCCCCCAGGGGAGGCAGCACGCTAACTGTGTACAACAACGGACTTTACGTCAAACGGAACCGGATCACAGTCCGGTCCAAAGCGGAGTGGGTTTTTCCCGAACCTCGGCTAACAACACGTTGTAACAGATTAGGTAAAAATGGAGCAGCAAATGTGTGACACAGCTTCAACAGCAAATCGCAGATGTAAAAATGAAGCAGAGGTGACACGGCGGTCACAAAACGAAAAAATGCATGCAACCTCGCGACACGTAATGAAACGTCTCACAAAAACAAACATTCATTCATCCGCAGCTCCAAAACCCACGTTCAAAAGTGAAAGAAAAGAATAATTCTAACGGGAAAACGCACCAGACAATGCCACTATTAGCAATCTCTGAGACACTCACCAGCCAAAACCACTCTATAAGTCCACAACAGGATGCAAACTAATGCCAACAACACCGTAACATCAAGCTACACAAAACAACTTAATAAACGTTCCAGGAACTCGGACGAGCCACCAAATGTAAGAAATAAGACCGTATGCGGCCACCAAATGTAAGAAATAATGCGCTTGGTAAGGTATTTAAACACTTACTGAGCCACCATTATTGTAGATGCGCAGTTTAGCAGACTTTATTCTTGCACAAACTGCCACCAATGCGCAAGTTAATACTTTTTCCGATACTAAATTGTTTTTACTGTGATTAGCCAGAAATGTAATTTCACAAGAGACTCAACTTATGTTGGTCTATCAGAAAAATAGACCTTTTGTTGAAACTATCACAAAAATTACATTAAACATTTGTATCGATATTAGCTCTGATTGAATAACTACGTTGACAAGAATTCAAATTAAAACAAACAGACAATTAGGAACTTTCTGTTGGCACATTACTTGACAGATTAATAGCTTATGAAAGATAAGAAATAGGAGGAAGAAATACTGGAAGCTAAGTTAAGCTAAAGTTGGTTACTTTGAACCAGAATGGGTGACACCTTTTTCCCACACGAGCAGACTGCTGGGCTCCCGCACGTTCAAACACACCACGGCTCGTTACCTGTTGAAGGTTCGTCTCTTGGAGACAAGAGTGGAGAAGTTTGTGGACACACACGTGGATGGGTTTGTCCAGTGGCCGTCCAGTTGGAACTTCAGCGTGAGTGTGCTGATTCACGATACGAGGAAGCTCGCCTCCCTCGGCAGGAAACAACGGTCAAGCGCACAGACTGATTTTCAAAATAAAACTTTAGAAAACAAATTCTTCCAGAAGGTGAGTGACGAGTTACAGTAAGCTTTACTGTAACTCCAGCTGAGACGTGGGTCGATTTGACACAATGACCGGGCCGTCTCCAGCTTTCCAGAGGAGAGAAAAACCAGATGCCAGTTAGTTCTCTTCCAAAAACTAACCCAAAATGCAGGAAGTGCCCTTTAAGAAGGGGGTGTGACTTAGTCACATACTTCCTGCTGATTGGTTGTCGCACCCCTAGAGAGGGTGTGACTTTGCAAGTGAGTGAGTTTGAGTGACAGATGATAGGGTAGACAATACACAGAACACAACGTCAGAGTATGCAGGTGCATGTGAACAAGTCAGTACTTTGTTTTGAGAACAGATTCATTGTTTTTAGAAAGGACGGGAGACCGAAAGCAAGCTATGTCTAGCACTTTTCCTTCGAAACAAAAACAGTTCAAACAAATACGAAGGATTGTTCCTTCAACTTTAGACACTTATTCTGCCTAGAGCAGACAGTTCAAAGCACGATCATTCTGAGATGTTCTCTTAACTTTGTCATATTTAAAATATACCAGCTTAGTCAAATCATCATTGAAATGACAAAAATACTGTTTGATCAATTCTGAATTAACACACATTAAAGAGAAAGTTCAATCTGATTAATTAGTGTCCATTAATTCATAATAATTGTTAACCAATATAAGTGTCCAATCGTCTCCTTGAGGGCTTCAAGAAGGTGTAACACTTAGAGTTCCAGAGAGATGCAGAGAGGTGTACTTGAAGGTCAAGCCTAAAATATCAGAGGCTAGGTGTATCACTTCAGTGGTTATCTTGTTAAATTTTAAAGAAAGGCAGCGGTTTGTCCATCTGCGCATGCACGCTTCACAGCACCAATTGGATTTTTCAACTTTATTAGACAAATATGGACTGATACAACTTATAGGGCAGTGCGACGTGAACAGCGGAAAATACGGTAATACAAACATTTTGAGTGTACTGTTAAAACAGGTGGGTAGAAACCAGTTGTACTTAGTAAATTACATCTGCTTGAGTAACATAAAAATAATAACAGCTATAATGATAATAATAGACTGATTAAAAAAAGAAAATAAAAAAAAAAGATTTAAAAATAATTGAGAATTAACTTTCTTGTCTTGAACCACTTTGGACATGTCTGCCTGCCTGGGAGGAGTCGACGAGGGACAAGCCCCCAGAAACCATCTTGGCTACAGCAAACTGGTTGGTCCACTTAAGTTGTTTACTTGGTGGGGTAGCTTCAGTTTGCTTTGGACTACTCTGACTGACGAAGCCCTCTGGAGTGAGGGTGAAACGTTTCTACTAAAAAGAAACTGTCCAGATGAACTGATTGAGAATGAGCGGATTTGATACCTGGACTATTGAGAATTAACTTTCTTGTCTTGAACCACTTTGGACATGTCTGCCTGCCTGGGAGGAGTCGACGAGGGACAAGCCCCCAGAAACCATCTTGGCTACAGCAAACTGGTTGGTCCACTTAAGTTGTTTACTTGGTGGGGTAGCTTCAGTTTGCTTTGGACTACTCTGACTGACGAAGCCCTCTGGAGTGAGGGTGAAACGTTTCTACTAAAAAGAAACTGTCCAGATGAACTGATTGAGAATGAGCGGATTTAAAAATAATGAAAATAATATAATAATAACAATGGATACAAAGTATATGAATCAGAAGGTATTATACAGATATTCTTTGTCATTCGCACCACATGTGGTACATTTAGGCGGAGGGAGGCTACCCTCTCATTCATCGGGGTGAACCCCAATGTACAGGCACCAAGATGGGGGGCAACAAGTATGCCCACTCCTGCTCTGCGCCTCTCACCAGGGGCAACTTCAGAGTGGAATAGTGCCAAACCCCTCTCAAGGAAACTGGATCCAGAGCCAGAGCCATGCATTGAGGCAAGTCCGACATATACTAACTGGAACCTCTAAACCTCACAAACCAGCTCAGGCTCCTTCTCCATCAGAGAGGTGACATTTCATGTCCCAGTAGCCAGCTTCTGTAGCTGAGGAAGAGACCGCCAAGGTCCCTGCCCTCGGCCACCACCCATCCCACATTGTATCCGACCCCTTTGGCCCTTCCCACAGGTGGTGAGCCCATAGGAAGGGGGACCCATCTGCTTTTACAATTAATGTTAATTGGTAAACTACCTTTGGATGACTCTTAGAATAATAAACATTACTTGAAACAAAAACTAGGTTTAAAGACTTATCTCCGTATTTTTACGTATTACAGAAAAGAGCTGTAAGAATTATCACTAGAAAACATTACTGTCATCCATCTAGTACATTATTTTATCAACTGAAATTATTGAAGTTCCATGATTTGGTTGATTATAATATTTTATCAATTATGTATAGGGCTCAGAATAACGAATTACCTTTAAATATCCAAATGAATTTTGTTAAAAGACAAAGTTGTTATAATCTTAAGGGGACAGAGATGTTTGTAAAACCACAATTCAGAACTAGTTTGAAGGGACGTTCTACCTCAATCCAGGGAATTAGATTATGGAATGGCTTGGAGAATGTAGTTAAAAATGCCAAGTCACTGTTTACATTTAAGAAAATGATCAAAAGGAATTTGTTGAAAAAATATATATGAATTAGCATAATGTGTATTGTATCAATTATTAGTTATGTATTAGTATTAGAAAATTAGAAAGAGTTAGTCATTTTGTACTGCTGGTGAAAGATTATTATTGTTTAATCTGATTGTTTGAAAAAAGGGGCAGATATAATAAGATTTATTCTTCTTTCTGCTACCTTTCATTTTTTTACATTGTGTACGTATCATTAATGGGATTGTCTTGTATTGTGTTTCTTTTGTAAAAAAATGAACAAATTTAATAAACATAATAAACAATATGTCATAGCTTTAGTAGACTTAATAACATATGATGTTAGCCAGCATTTGTTGGAATTTATTAATTGGCTCATCTTTGCAGCTCTTCAAAGAGACGCCGTCTTGATGAGCCCAATGACACAGATGAAGCCATTTCGAGGGACTCAACATTCATTCCGGACCAGTCTACAGATGAGACTATCAGCACCGACTCGGGCACTACTGACAAGGAGTTTGGTGAATTTAGTTTTGTATTTATTTTGTCTTGTTTTTGTTTTGTTTATCTTCCACAATCTGAATATTAACATTGATGATGATTATGATTCATCATGCCAACAGAAAGATGTCTATGTGTTTCAGGAAAAACAAGCCCCCAAAGCCCCCAGGAAGAAGCTCTCTCCTGTCCAGTTCTAAGAGTGAGTTTGTCCTACTTTATTTTGGTGTTGTGCATCTTTGTAAGGTACTACTTTTGTCCCTTAATGCAACTTCATGTGATGGCATGACCGTATGTAACCCATCTAATCAAACAGAGGATTAAGTCAAATTTGGTTATACTGTATAAGCAAATTTTCAGATTCATGTTTTTTTTTAAGCTTCATTTTGACACCTGGATTATTCTGATAATTCAAACATTTCCAGAAATGTAGATTAATTTATCTTTTTAATTACAATAATACATTATTATTTGAATGTTAATGAGAAATTGGTGTTATTATTTTTTAAAGAATAAACCTAACATAGTATTTGAATATTAAAGTTTTCAAGGTGGAAAGAAACAAAATCTTTGCAGGTTGCTGGAAATATCTTACTCAAAATCATTTTTTTAATTGATACATTTTTTCCCATGGTTCTACACTAACTTCTTGCACTGATTGCACTGGTGTTTCTAAACTTTTTTTTGGTTCACCAGCACAGTTAGTGCACCCAAATTTTCAACCGCGTCATATTTAACATGATAGTTTTACAGGTTCTCTCTTTATTTTATTTATTTATCTGGCTTATATTCCACAATCTTAAAATATGATTCATCATGCCAACAGAAATATGTCTTTGTGTTTCAGGAAAAACAGGACCTCAAAGCCCCCAGGAAAACTCTCCCTCTCCTGTCCAATTCTGATTGTGTGTTCGTCCAACTGCCTGCTCACGGTAGGAGATGTGCCCATCACAACATTTCCCAAAGACATTTTATGTTTAAACATTTGAAGTTGTAGTGGCTCCCTCATTTTTCATGGTGCCCAGTAGTATACTCTCCATTTTTCATAGCAAAAATTGTTTTTATTTTGTTGAGGGTGTTTTAAATTATTTTTTTTTAAATATAATCAAGTGTTAACTACAGTTGTAATTGGGAGTAGTAGTTGCATTGCTGCTGAAACCATAAAATAAACGTGTTGAAGTTAAAGAATACCTTTCATTTTTTGACATTACAGAAAATGTTTGACTGTTTTGACAAGACATATGTTATTACTTTTGTTGGTTAAATTTGATAACGGGTTGGAGAAAATCTAATGTTGCGAAAGCATGTTTGGCAGGATTTCTTAAATACAAGTTTTCTTAAAATACAATTTCTAATCTTATTTTAGGTAGGCTTTGAAACAGCTGTAGAACAAAAAATGAGTAAAAGTTTTAGGGGATGTATACTAATTTTAAGCATCACACGCTTACTTTAAGACAAAGCCCACCCAAAATTGTAGTAAAATATTGCTAAGAATGAGATTTTTGCAGCTAGGTTTAAGATTGTTTATCTTGTAAAATGATCAAATGTCTTATTTTTAGAAATCGTGTCAAGAAAATTTTCACTTGTTACCAGATCTTTTTGCTTATTTCAATAAAAAAAAACTAATTTTAAGTTGTTTTAAACTTGTTTTCAGAGTAGACTTTTCTCCAGTGTACTACTTTTGAGCATCAGAATCTTGTTATAAGACACGAAAAGCTCACAATTGTAGTAAAATATTGCTCAAAACTAGATTTTTGTAGCTAGTTTCAAGATTACGCATATCTTGTTTTCACTTGTTACCAGAACTTTTTGCTTATTTCAATTAAAAAAAAAACCTAATTTTAAGTTGTTTTAAACTTGTTTTCAGAGTACAGGTAGTCCCCGACTTACGAGCGCTCTGACCTACGAGGTTCCGGACTTACGAGCTGGCGAATTTTTGGAAAAAACGCAAAAAATACAGAGTTTTTCTGTGTTTTTTCACCACAGTTCGTTAGCTAAACATGTGGACACACGTTTCCGATCATTTTTATGCACTCGTAAGCAGTTTTTCGATGAAAAACGAGTGTTTGTAGTCGCGCTAGCAAAACCGTTCCAACTTACGAGCGAAATTCCGGACTTACGAGACACGTGGCGGCCGTTCCAAGTTACGAATTTTCGCTTTACGAGCGCCTCGGAGGAACGGAACTCGCTCGTAAGTCGGGGACTACCTGTAGACTTTTCTCCAGTGTACTACTTTTGAGCATCAGAATCTTATTATAAGACAAGAAAAGCTCACAATTGTAGTAAAATATTGCTCAAAACTAGATTTTTGTAGCTAGTTTCAAGATTCCGCATATCTTGTTTGACTTGAACAAAATGTCTTATTTTAAGAATCTTGTCAAGTGAATTTTCACTTGTTCCATTGGCAGATTTTTTTGCTTATTTCAAGCAAAAAAATCTTATTTTACATTTTTTTTTCTTATTTTTAGAGGGGCATTTTTTCCAGTGAATCGTGACTTCACGATTTTAAGGATGAACTGTTTGCTTTTATTATGCTGTACCTTTTCAGTAATGTTTTTATGTATCTTAATCTTGTTGGAAGGTACTTTTTATACTCTAAAAAAGCTAAGTCTGGTCCTCTGGACATTCAAAAAACAAAACAAAGCAAAAAAATTGTAGAAATATTTCGTCTTTCGTCCGCAAGACTTCCTCAGTCTGAGGTGCTGTATTCAGCTCAGTCTTATAAATAACACCCTCTCACAGTGGATCAACCAGTTTGCTGATGACAGCCTGAAACCAGCTGCTCACATGATCAAGGAGGACCATCAGCCTAACGATGGATCGTTAGCACCCTGATGGTTGTTTGCTATTCACAGAGGGCTGAGTGATTACATTCAGGAAATCAATTTCATAGTTTGCAGCCAGTTACAACAGGCGGACTGAGTGTGCTGTAGCTAAAAGCTAGTCAACTTTTCAGCGTAACATGTCCGCTGTGTGGAAGTATTTTACACTAAACACCACAAGACAGCAACGTGCAATGTCTACAGAGCAACAGCACCACATTAAACTGCAGTCAAGTTATTTTTACGTTGGACATTCAAGCTCCGGGGCTTCAGAAGGACACCACTCTCGCTGAACCGAAACACAGGCATCCTGAACCCAGCCAGCCACGACCAGTCCGACCCGCTCTGTCTGCCTGTCTCGGAGGAGGGACAAGCTGACAGCGGCTGACGGAAATCAGGCCGTCCGCCCCAGACTGAACAAGAAAAACACACCTCTAAAGCCCCGGAGCTCAAATGTTCTCCAAGAAGTTGCTAAACTTCATCGTAATTAATGGCCAACCACTATCAGCTGAAGAAAATGAAGGATTTCGTAGCTTGATACTTGCAGCCTATCGGATTCCGCCGTCAGGAGGTGTTGAACCCAGAGCCCTATAAAGAGAGAGTTGTGACACTCCCATAGACTCCCATAGAAAGAATGGAATGCAGAAGTGACGTGGGTCATGGAGCGTCAGCTAGTTCCATACAGCAGCGGTTCTAGCATTGAACATAGTTAATTATTGATGTTTCAGACATGTTTTCTTCGGTAAGTTGATGAGAATACTTTTTTTTGTCATTGTGAAGCGTTAGCTGACTGTTCTGTACCAGTTTATCAACATTAATACTTCATGTCACCAGTTTTTGTTAATTAAACATGTTAAATTGCTAGTTGTGTTTTACCTGCAGCTAGCTCTGCCATCATGTCGGGTTTAAACTGATCTATTTCTGTCTAATTCAGCATTTTAAAATATTCATTACAGCTTAAATTTTGAAAGTTTTATTTTTTATTATTATTTGTATGGTAATTCCAGTTACTGAACCCTCAACTAGAAAATATAGCCTTTTTTTCCTGAGAGATTGACAGGTTAATTTAAAGTTATAACTCCTTTGTCAAAGACTGCAACTTAAATTGTGACATTATCATTAAAGAAAAATGTGATTGTGGAGATGAGTATTTTTTTATGTTTTCCAGGTAAACCACAGGAGAATGACTTCATGAACTGTTGAAGGTTGCACATAACAAAGGCACAATATCTCATTTTCTGTCTTCTCAAACAATATCTTAATCAAGATGTTTGAATGAAATTACTTTAACACCATAACCTTCACAAAGTTGGTATTTACTGCAGGACTGTTAATTTACATTAGCATCAATAAATTGTAGAACAGTAACAAAAAAAATTAAACCATCAAATGGAACTGGGAAGTTCCCTTATCAGTCAGTCACTCGGTGCAACACTATTGCTATGGGAATTACGCCCTGCGCCATTACCTGAAGGAATACACTCACGCCTATACGGCAGTGGGCATCAGCGTCACCCAGAGGCCCTGCCCTCTGGGTACTTAAGATGCTAGCGCCCATCCAAACTGTCTCTTTTTGCCCTTCACCTCGCTAAAACCTGAACTTCGTGGGACTTCTCTGTTGTCACATCGCTCAACCAGAGGTGAGCTTGCTCCCTACGCTGAGCGTACAGAGAATTTTCCTGCGTATTGCTGGGCTGGCAAAAGATAGTCCAGCATCTTCTACCTAACTTCAAAGCTTTTTACTTCTCTCTCCGTAGCTGCTTCGCTCGATGGCGCTAACTGCGTCACACTGCTACCCTGCTAACGAGTAGCAGGCTAGCCAGCGAAAGCGACGCGACGGAGAGGACATCTTCGAACAAAAGAATAAGACTAAAACAACAATCTCAACGCTTCTCGGACATGGCCCCCGAGAAGGGAAAGCGGAAGGCCAAGATTCCAAAGAAAACCAGCAAGCCAGCGAGCCCTTGCTTGCGCCCCGGCCCCAGCGGTTGCGGCTACTCCCTGTCGGCGACAGACACCCATGAGGCCTGTCCTGTCAGCCTGGGAATTCTGCATGCGAGATCAGCGCTGGGATCCCCCAACTCCTGCCAACACTGCAGCCAGATGCCGGCGGTCGTGAGAAAGCGCCGCATGAACGCGTGGCTAAAGTAATGGGGGGCGCCGCGGCATGACAGGCCATGGGCCCTACAGAACCGCTAGCTCTTGAGCCGGAGCTCGAGAACATGGACCTGGAATGTAGCGGTCAGGTCGGAGGGGGAGATGGTTTGGATACGTCTGCACCTGTTGGGTACTCGACGCCTGAAACATCTGACTTAGATACCGAGTATGGTTACGAGAGGGAAGGTGAGGACCTCTCCCGCAACCTGGCGGCAGTCCTGTCGGAAATGGACGTCTCGGTCCCCGCTCTATTCGACCTGTGTCGCAGGATGGCGAACGCGCTGCAGATCGCGTGGCCAGACCTCCCGCCTCGCCAACAGGTCACGAGGCTGGTGGGGATTTATTTCTACGCGAAGCAGCAACCGACGACAAGGCATAGAATGTCCATTTTTCCGGATTTCCTCATGGAGCTTATGCGCTCCTGGGCTGAACCCAGAGCTCCCATGCTGCTGCCACTCTCTAGGTTCCTAGAAGTCGCCGGGATGGAGGCAGCAGGACTCGCCAGTGCCCCACAAATAGAGGACACGCTGGTGTCCCACCTGGCCCCCGCAATGGTGGGCGTACAGCCAGCACTGCCTAGCAAGGCCTGCCACGTTTCGGCTACACAGCTCAATAAGTGTTATCGAGCTCAGGGCCTCGCCGCACGTGCGATGAATGCTTCGACCATGATGCAGGCATACCTGGCAGAGAAGCTCCAGGAGCTCCAGGTAACGACCAACGAACAGACCGCGGCAGAGGCCCTGGAGGAGGCTCGCAGGGCCTCTGACTTCGTGCTCTGCATGATGGGGACAATAGCCATCGCACAGGGCAGATCTATGGCAGAGGTGGTCGTCGCCAAGCGGCACCTGTGGATGACTTTGACGGACCTCCCGGAGGGTCAGCGGTCCCTCTTTCTGCACCACCCGATCGAGCAGACGGGACTCTTCGGGGGTGCTCTGGAGCGTATCCAGAACAAGCTGGAGCAGAGACGGAGACAAGCCGAAGCCCTCCGTGAAGGGCTGCCAAGGAAAGTTTTTGCCCCCCCCAGGTACATCAGAGTGTTTGGTTCCACGCAACCTCGGCATCGCTCGGCCACGCGTCACCTCCCACTGAAGAGACCCGCTTACAACGGGGAGCACGCTCTTCGCCAGGTGGCTTAGCCGAGAACCTCCTCGGTAAACCCAGGCGGGAAACAGATCCAAATCTGATGAAACGGGAGAAAATCACAGTTTTGCAGGTTCGCCCGCCCAAGTGGTATGGGAACCGAGTAGTTTGTACCCAGACTTTATTTGTAAAACATTACGAGGAGCTGGTGACATTTGTGTGTGCACTAAACATGATTTCCCTGCTGTGTGTGAAACAAAAACAAACTTTTGTTCATCTGAACACAAAAATAAAAGTACCAAAGCACATTCTGCCCTAGCCTGGCCCTCGCCTTCCTGCACAGCTCCGCTCAATTCTCATTTCCCTTCACTGCACAGTCTGGGACTTCTCCCATTAACAACCATTTCTCCGGTAGATTTTTGTTCGGACCAATCAGAGAACAGAAGGGACGGAGTTTTGGACCCTAACCCACGCCCCCACCTGTCCCAGCGCGCAGAGCCCTATAAAAGGGCTCTGCCAGCGTGCAGTCAGCGAGCAGCGGCATGTTCTCATTCAAAGCGATGCAGGACTGTTTTATATGTGACACAAATTTATTAATTTCCCCTTCTTAATCCCTTATCTGGAGTTTTCTTTTGTTTGTTTTTTTGGCCAAAAGTCAAGTGATCGCTCGCTCCCTCCTCCTTCTCTCCCTCCGCTGAAATGAACAAGGAAATGGCTGAGGTTGTCACGAGAATTAAACTTGGGTTTTACGTTGCTGACCGAGTCCCATCAGATTTTCTGGTCTTTTGGTGAGCTGGACCAGCGATCCATGGTTTTTATTTTATTTTATTAAAATGTTTTATTAACATATAAACACAGAATTTGCGCAGCGAGAGAAAAGCTGCAGGAGGCGGAGCAGTTGTCAGTCAAGTTCACCAGAGCACGGGGGGTGGCTCTGAGGGGAGGGAGCAGAATGCTTTCCCTGTTCAAAATATCCAATGGTTTTGTTCCTCAGCAGAGGCCAACGCCTCCAGCAAGAATCGTTTCTCTATGGAAAAAGTCCAGACCCTTGTCTGAAGCGAAGTGAAGGACAGGGTCTGGTTTTAACCAGGCTAATTCTGCCCTGGTTCTTGACTCAAACGCCTCCCTTGTGAAACACAAACTGCTAGGTCGAACAATGAACCGCAGCAGGACGCACGAGCTCTGTCTGAGACAGTCAGACCTCACGGCGTCCTCTGTCAGGCAGGCCAGCTCGCCCGGTACAGAGCGAGAGGGGTCAAAGGCCACCACTCCCGCACCCGCAAAACACAAGCAGCAGGAGATAAACATGCCTTCCAGACTTACGGCGCATGCGCGGGCCTGGAGGTCGTGTCTCCCGAACGCATGGATCATGACGACTGTCCGCCATGGGCTCAGGCTGCAGTTCCGCAAAGGACCGTTCTCGTTCGCGGGGGTGCTGCAGTCAAACATCAACCCAGCACGCGCACACGTACTGAGGGAGGAGATATCAGCAATGTTGCAGAAAGGAGTAATAAATGTTGTTCCAAAACATAAAATACGCTCCGGTCACTACAGCAAATACTTCCTGGTGCCCAAGAGAGACCAGTCCTTGAGACCGATCCTCGATCTCAGAACGTTGAACAAGAGAATAAAAACATTTAAATTGAAGATGCTCACACTACGACAGGTCCTCCAGTCTGTGAGACCAGGAGACTGTGCATGCACCATGGATTTAAAAGACGCTTATTTCCACGTGAGCGTATGGAGGAGGCACAGAAAATACCTCCGCTTCACATTTGAGTGGAAAGCATACAAATTCAAGGCTTTGCCTTTCGGATTAAAAACTACGCCGCGTACATTTACAAAATGTCTGGACGTAGCGCTGGTCCCTCTCAGGAGTCAAGGGGTCAGGATCATGAACTACCTAGATGACCTCCTGATCCTGGCTGAGAGCGAAATGCAGGCCCAACTGCACTCGCACATGGTGATCTCTCATCTGGAGGCTCTCGGCTTCGTCATAAACCTGCAGAAAAGCGACTTGACTCCATCACGGATTAGCGTATTTTTGGGAGTACAGGTCGACACCACTTTGTACAGAGCATGGCTTTCAGAGGAACGCATCTCCTCGATACGCTATTGCCTGGCAAGGTTTAGACTGGGTCAAGAGGTTCCCCTAAAGATATGCCAACGCCTCTTGGGCTTCTTGGCGGCGGCCATACCTTGTGTGCCACACGCACTGCTGAAAATGCGGGCCCTGCAGGTATGGCTAAACAAGCAGACACGCCTTGTTCCTTTCAGAAGAGCAGGGAAAATTTGGATCAGCTCAGAATGCCTGATAGCCCTAGAAACATGGAGGGACCCTTCAGTGTTCACGGAAGGAGTCCCGCTGGGACGAGTGTCATCCCGCGTGGTAATCACGATAAGACACCTCAAAAAGAGGATGGGGAGCAGTCTACAGAAATTGGAATGCCCAAGGCCTCTGGAAACAACAGGAAGCGAGATTACACATCAACTTCCTGGAATTGTGGGCCGTGTTCCTGTCAGTGAAATACTTTTTTGGAAAGGGACTGATCGCAGGACAACATGTCCTGGTGAAATCAGACAACATGACAACGGTGTCCTTCATCAACAGGGAAGGGGGGACAAGGTCCCGAGCCCTCCTTGGTCTAACACAAAAACTGCTCACGTGGTGTGCCCCAAGATTACTGTCGCTCAGGGCGACTCATTTCCCGGGCGAACCAAACTACGGAGCGGATGCCCTCTCAAGACGACCTCTGTTAGCCTCAGAATGGAGACTGGACCCATGGGTCGTGGACCAGATCTGGTCATGGTACGGGAGAGCCTCCGTCGACCCGTTCGCATGCAAGACCAGCTCTGTGACCTGTACTTCCCTCTAAAGGAGACAGACGCACTACTGGGAACAGATGCCCTGGCTCATGACTGGCCAACAGGGGTGCTGTATTACGCTTTTCCACCCGTCTCTCTAATTCAGGTGATGCTGGAACATGTATGCAAGGGAGCCCTCTCCCTGATATTAATAGCCCCCAGGTGGCCACAGAAACCGTGGTTTCCGGAACTGATTTCAATGCTGTCAGGGACGCCATGGCAGCTGCTTGATGACCCAGGCACACGGGCAGCTTCTCCACCCACGTCCAGAACTATGGCAGCTTTCAGCTTGGCCACTGAAGGGAACAGGCTGAAGGCCTCAGGCCTGACCGGCTATGTCTAAACACCACACAGCAGGTGGAGCTAAGTCAACTTAGCCTTAAAAAAAAAGAAAAAAAGAAAAGGAAGGGGCCACTCCTTTTCCACCATGAAGATGTTTTTTGTCAACAGGACTTTGGCCCCGGACTGGGCCCTTCAGTTAGTCCTGACGGCTCCATGTGAGCTTCCATTACACTTCTGAGCAACGTTAAGATAGCTTTGCTGTCTTATGGAATTGATCCACTTTTGGATCTCTGCTTAGCTAAACGTATAGGGGACCTTCACGCTTATCTGTGCACCCAATGTGTACATGGGTCTGCCCCTGAGGGGTCAAAGGTCACCCTGTGTATAAACCCTGCATATGTCTCAATGGTGCCATCTTTAAATATTGAAAGTCTGGACGTTGAACTTTTATCATTCCGTACACCTCCCACATTATCTGAGGGACGTAGGAGGCTATGAGCACTCTGCCCTGTCTGGGCCTTGGGTGGTAAAGAAAATTAAAAATAATTGATAATAAACGAGAACTGCTGATTGGGGAAAGCAATCCAGCTGTTCATGTGTTTTGCCACTCCAGCTGCTGGCAGAGCCCTGTCAAAACGGTACCTCTCACATTGAGTGACTGAAGCCGTAGGAGGGGCTTTTTTTCCAGCAGCAGAGGTCAGCAGGTGCCCTCTAGGCACACGTCCGTTTTCACTCGAGGCATGAATTCCTTGTGGTCCTCTTCTAAGGACATACCAGTTGCAGACACCTGTGTTGCTACAAGCTGGAGTCCCACAAACACGTTTGGCAAAAACATTATTGTGAATATTTCTGCATGTGACGTGTTTTCTCAGGTGTGCTCTCTAACACACAGTTGAGAGTAGCCAGAACGCCTAACGTACATAGGCTGGGGTTCTCACAACAATGCATTTTACTGAGCATTTTCAAGGGCGTGAATGAATTACGTTCCCATAGCAATATTGTTGCACAGAGTGACTGACTGATAAGGGAACTGAAAGTTGTGCACCATAACTCATGTTCCCTGAAGGAAGGGAACAAGGTGCAACACAGTTGGCCCTTTTCAATGCCAAAGCTCGGTGAAGTGCACTTGGAGACCGTTTGGATGGGCGCTAGCGTCTTAAGTGCCCAGAGGGCGGGGCCTCGGGGGTGACGCTGACGTCCACTGCCGTAAATGCGTGAGTGTATTCCTTCAGGTAATCACGCGGGGGCGCAATTCCCATAGCAATAGTGTTGCACCTCGTTCCCTTCCTTCAGGGAACATGAGTTATGGTGCATAACTTTCAGTTATTCTTCATGCCAGTTGCCTTCATCTGATCTTTAGTAAAATTATGTCAGTATTTATTTTCCATTAAAAAAATTCTACACAGAACTGTGTTAATTTTCTTGTCTGAAGTTCTTCTATCCTGCTTATGTAATTTTTTGTGTTCTAATTGTTCCCTCAGGTTTTTCAGCTCTGTTCCCTGATTGCATCGCCTGTTGATACATATTTCTGGCCCTGTTGATCTGGTCTCATCAGTTCCTGGCATGTCCCTGTCGTCTGAGGCTACATTTTCATCTTTCCCTCATCTCACTCACCTCATTTCTGTTTCTCCTCAATCTCTGAAATTACAATGGCACTGTTAGCATGAAGATTATTGTTCAATAAAAATATGATTTGTATTATTTAACACCTTTCGTACCAAAGTTTACTTTATACATTCAACCTTTATTTAGACAGGTTAATCCCATTGAGCCTTGAGGACTCAATTACAAGAGAGACCTGGTTTTAACAAAGAATGATGACAACAGTGACAACAATAGACAGTTGTAGCACGGTGGAACAACTGGTAGAGCTGCTGCCTCTCAGCGAGCAGGTCCCCGGTTCAAATCCCGGTCTGGGGGCCTTTCTGGGTGGAGTTTGCATGTTGTCTCTGTGCATGCGTGGGTTTTCTCCGGGTGCTCTGGTTTCCTCCCACAGTCCAAAAACATGCACGTTAGGCTGATTGGTAACTCTAAATTGACCCTGGGTGTGAGTGAGACAGGTCCCTCTTGTAAATGAGTCCCCGTGGCTCAACGAGGCTAGCCTGTATAAATAAAGGTTGAATGAATTGAATGAATGAATTAATGAATAAAAAAGGCTTACAGATTATTTTTTTAACAAATTAAAATAAGATGGCAAAAACAGCTAGATTATAATCTAGCTGTGAATGTAGAAAACTAAAAACAGGAACTATAGCACAAAATGTGTGATCACTGGTCAGTGGAAGTTCTTCTGGACTTCTCATTTGGTTCTGGGCGATGAACACAAATGGTTGGAACGTCTCTCAAAATGTGCCTGTAGAGTGATATTAGTTTATTTTCTTGCACATTTTCTTGCACATTTCTGTGGGGGGTTCTGAAGGATATCTGCTGCGGGCGGCATGCGGGCCCTTGGGTGGTCGGTGGCGGCGGTCATGGGTTGCCGGTCGGTGACCCGGCTGTGCTTGGGTGGTTTCGGGGCGGGCGCAGGGAGCTTGGGATTCTGGGGGTGTGTCATCCCCGGACTTGGGCCTGGTGGGGATCGGGTATCTTGGGCTCTGGCGGGCGGGTCGCCGGGCTATAGGCTGGCTCGCGCTCTGGTGCCCGGCTCTGGCGGGGGTACCTCGGCTCGCTGGTGGGTTGGGGTTCATGTGCTGGGGGGTTGGGTGTCTGGGAGCGTGACTAGTGGCCAAAGGGAGGGAGCGGGTTAACCCAGCCTGGGCGTCTAATGTGTTATGTGTTCTGAAAGTTGTTAGTATGAAGGGTGGGTGTAGTATTTCTTCTGGGGTGGGGACTAAGTGGATGTCCTTGATGATGGTCTGGGACTATGCTTGGCCGGCGTGCGGGCCCTGGTTGGGGCCTGCTCGCGGTGCTTCCTGGCTCTGTCGGCAGTTAGGCGGGCGCTCTTGGCCTTGTCGTCCATGTGGGATTTTGTGTCTTCTTGGGCGGCGGGCTGACTGCGGTTCGTAGGGGTCGTGGCGGCCCTGGTGGGTGTGGGCTGTTGGTTCTGCTGTTGGCGGCCCTCTGGGCCGTGTCCCTCATGGTCTTGACTCAATGGCCTGGCGGTCGGAGAGGTGTTTCTTTTGCCTCGCTCCTTGGGTGGACCTTGGCGAACTGGGGGGGTATGTAGGGTCAGCGGGGGAGCTGACTCGCTGCGGGAACATTGTTCCTGCAGATATTTTCTCCCTATCCCTCAACACGCACCTCCGCCCTCTTCATCTCAACTTAATACATGTAGGGATTTTGAGACTCGGGTGTGCTGCAACGGTTTTACATCTCTGTTGTTCAGAACCACCTGGGACTCAATTTTATTTTACACTTTAGACATTCACTCATAAACATCCTCATAAAAGTTACATATAGGGAATGGAATGAGCACTATGGTTATGGGTGGCGGGATGACTTCACTCTCGCCCCCATGCCTATGCTCACTCACAATTACAGGTGGTCCCCGACTTACGAGCGCCCTGACCTACGAGCGTTCGACTTTACGAGATTATCATAATTAATAAAAATATGAAATTAAAAAAAAAAAAAATTTTTTTTTTTTTTTGGGTTTAAATGTTCTTAATTTCATGTGTTGCAGCTGTGAATGTTTTAAATGGCTTTATATATACGTAAAGTATCATTATTATCATTTTTTAAAATAATTTCGTGCTTTTTTGAACACTGCCGAGACTGGAACTAATGAATGAACTGGTATTCCGGTACTGCTGAAACTGGAACTAATGAATGTAAAATGGCGGAGCCGCCATTTTACATTCATTACTTCCGGTCTCGGTCGGCAGTCGGCTTTTGGAGGACTGTTTCTCCCATAAGAGCATGCCTCATACGGATAAATTAACTGGAAACACTCCCTGAACTCTGTGAATGTCTCAGGACTGGAGCAGCAGCGCGATCGCTTCGCCAAGCGCTCCTACAGCACCGCGCGAGACCAGCAGCTCATGGTATGAGCTAAGCTAACATGCTAAACCGGACCCCACCAGAGCTGTTGCTTCGACAGCCGGCTTTGTGCGATCAGAGGTCCCTGGAGCTCGCCTCGATGTCGGACTGGAAGCCGAAGACATCGGGGGACAACGAGCTAACTTGGAATAACAAAGCCGACAGCATTTTTGGAGATGCAGATAAACCGGACTGCCCGGAGATGTCTCAGGCATGGAGAAGCTGCGGACTGGATTAGCAACGAGCTAACATTAGCCTCGTAGCTGCACCCTCGTAGCTCTCCGACAGCCGGCTTTGTGCGATCAGAGGTTCCTGGAGCTCGCCTCGATGTCGGACTGGAAGCCGAAGACATCGGGGGACAACGAGCTAACTTGGAATAACAAAGCCGACAGCATTTTTGGAGATGCAGATAAACCGGACTGCCCGGAGCTGCGGATTCGGGGGAGCTAATGCTAACAGATGCAGCTGATGGCAGCGCAAGCAGACGGCTTTCGGTAAGTTATTAAAACTTTTTCTGTATGAAGTTAGGATACTAACAGTCCTTTCTGTCTGGACTAGACAGTTGCACTGCACTTTGACTGCACATAGAGCGCGTGGAGGGGGGGGCGAGAGACGACGTGTCTGTCGTGTGAAAACAAAAGGCAGAGAAAAGCACTGTTGTACTGTACCGAAAAAACTGTATAGGTATGTGTTTATAGATGAATGTGTGGTGTAATGTGCTAGCTAACTGCTTGTAAATAAAGTGTTGTGCATGTTTAAGGATCAGCATGTACGCTTGTTCAGTCTCATGTTGATAAACGGGTGTGCGCTGCAGCGCTAGCGTCTTTTTTCTATTTGCGAGCAAAGTTCCGGTTTTACGAGATAGCCACTGCGGGCCGTTCCGATGTACGAATTTTCGGTTTACGAGCAACTCATAAGTACGGAACTCGCTCGTAAGTCGGGGACCACCTGTATGCATTTAGACAATTAGGGCCTGGGTTAGAGTTGGAGTGGAGGGGAAACTGGTACAATGCCAGCCTTTGCTCCTTCTCTTTCCTTTTTAAGTACACTTTAGAACAACACTCACCAACAGTACATTTGGGGACGGGGGTGTGTGTGTCGGGGTCTTGATTTGTTAATTTCAATTTTATTTATTTATGTATTTATTTATATATATATATATATATATATATATATATATATTATTTATTTATTTTTCTCTTACCCCCCTGGTTGCCTGGCGGACATTCTGGGGGTGGGCCGTCAGGGGTTGTCCTGGGATGTGGGGGGTTCGGGGCCTGGGGGTTCGCCGTGGGCGGGGCTGGCATTCCGCTCTCCCTGGGGCTGCTTGGGCTCGGGTGTCCTGTCCTGTCGGCAGGGAGAGGGTTGGGCCGATTCTTGGATGTCGGCTACTCTCCACCCCAGAATGAATGGGCCTACCTCCTGGGTTTGGGTACGGGCTCCCCATGTAGGGGGCAGGTACGTGTCTGGACCTAGGGGGTATAGAGTGTGCATCGGGAGTATGAATGGAACGTCTCGTTATTGTTTGTCTTTGTGTGAGTGAGGATGAGGATGGGTCTGAGTGAGTGTGTCTGTGTATGAATGTCTAATTGTCAGGCTGGGATTTGGGTTGCCCCCTCTCTGTTACATCTAAGGCTACTTGATGTCACGCTCCTACCACGTGGCCCCCGGGTGGGTGTCCTTTTGCCTGCGGGTGGGCTGGGGGCCCTTGCTGTCGTTTTCGGGGGTTGGGCGCTTGGGCGTGTGTCGGCTCGGCCTGATGGCTGCCTGATGGGGCTCGGATCCTCTGGTCCTATCGGGTCTGGGCCTGAGGGGTGAGCGTCCCCTGGCCTTGGTGTCCGGGCCTGGGGCTACGTCGGTGCAGCGGGCTCCGGTGGGGGCCTGTGGGCTTGTCGCTGTTGGCCCCCCGGGGGTCATTGTATGTGGCCGCTGGTGGAGCTCGTCCGGTTCTTCCCCTTGGTCGGATCTGGGGAGTGGGCGAGTGGCTCGTCCTGTTCGGGTGGCCCTGGGGACTCTGGGCTCGGGGTCCTTCTTGGGGTCTTGGGCTTTGATCGCCCCTTCGTCTGCCTCTGGCTTTGGAGGGACGGATCTCTGATGCTTCACAGTCGCTGCTGAATGTTCTATTGGAGGAACCTTATTCACTTATGCATGCTCACAACCACACACAAATGGATGCAGGGATGTATATGTAGATATCATATGCAGATATGTAGATGGATATGTGATATGAATGCATATGTATGTATACGGTATATATATTTGTAGGTATGGGTATGTTTATTTATAGAAATCTACTGCAAGGTCATGAATATTATTAGTCTTTATGCATGTATATTTCGTTGCTGTGTTCTGTCATGTGCTTTGCAGGATTGCGGACGGAGGTTGTGTGTGATTGCCTTGTGCTTTTTGTGGATAATTGTTGTTTTGTTGTCTTACTTTCTATCTTTTCTTTCTCAAAAAAAAATTACATATCGGTGTGAGAGGATGGCTATAAGGTGAGAAGGGAGGCCATCTATAAATGGGGGGGAAAAAAGATGGCAAAAACAGCTAGATTATAAGGTGAATGTAGAAAACTAAAAACAGGAACTTTAGAACAATATGTGTGATCACTGGTCAGTGGAAGTTCTTCTGGACTTCTCATTTGGTTCTGGGCGATGAAAGCAAATGGTTGGAACCTCCTTCAGTCTCACACGGCCTGACTGTGTTTTTGTGAAGTGACCTCTCTCAAAATGTGCCTGTGGAGTGATATTAGTTTATTTTCTTGCACATTTCTTTGACAGTTAAACATTTTGAGCTCTGATTGAAAATGTTTGTGCAGATTAAATTTACATCACTCAGCTTGTGTTGTTGTGATGATGGTGATGTTGCTCCTGCTAACTTGAGATGATATAATTAATAAACAGTGTAAATAGTAGGGATGCACCGATCTACATTTTTTACTTCTGATACCGATTCCGATATCTGAGGTTTAGTATCGTCCGATACAGATCCGATCCGATATTGAAAAACAACATTAATTGAAACACATTATTTTTCAAACTCTTACATCTCATTGCTAGATCATCTGATCTGTTCCACATTTACTGTGTCATCTGTCAGTACTTCTAAACACATATATATTGTACAAGCCCAAAACCAGAAAAGTTGGCACGTTGTGGAAATCGCAAATAAAAACAGAATACAATGACTTGCAAATCTTTTTCAACCTATATTCAATTGAACACACTGCAAAGACCACATACTTAACGTTCGAACTGGTAAACTTTGTTATTTTTTGCAATTATTAGCTCATTTGGAATTTGATGCCTGCAACATGTTTCAAAAAAGCTGGCACAAGTGACAAAGAAGACAGAGAAATTTGAGGAATGCTCATCAAACACTTATTTGGAATATCCCACAGGTGAACATGCAAATTGGGAACAGGTGGGTGCCATGATTGGGTATAAAAGCAGCTTCCTTGACATGCTCAGTCATCCACATAGAAGGATGGGGCGAGGGTCACCACTCTGTGAACAAATGCGTGGGCAAATTGTCGAACAGTTCAAGAACAACTTTTCTCAACGAGCTATTGCAAGGAATTTAGGAATTTCACCATCTACGGTCCGTAATATCATCAAAAGGTTCAGAGAATCTGGAGAAATCACTACACGTAAGGGGCAAGGCCGAAAACCAACATTGAATGCCCGTGACCTTCGATCCCTCAGGCGGTACTGCATCAAAAACCGACATCAGTGTGTAAAAGATATCACCACATGGGCTCAGGAATACTTCAGAAAACCACTGTCAGTAACTACAGTTCGTCGCTACATCTGTAAGTGCAAGTTAAAGCTCTACTATGCAAAGCAAAAGCCATTCATCAACAAGATCCAGAAACGCCGCCGGCTTTGCTGGGCCCGAGCTCATCTGAGATGGACTGATGCAAAGTGGAAAAGTGTTCTGTGGTCTGATGAGTCCACATTTCAAATTGTCTTTGGAAACTGTGGACGTCGTGTCTTACGGACCAAAGAGGAAAAGAACCATCAGGACTGTTATAGGCGCAAAGTTCAAAAGCCAGCATCTGTGATGGTATGGGGGTGCATTAGTGCCCAAGGCATGGGTAACTTACACATCTGTGAAGGCACCATTAATGCTGAAAGGTACATACAGGTTTTGGAGCAACATATGCTGCCATCCAAGCGACGTCTTTTTCATGGACGCCCCAGCTTATTTCAGCAAGACAATGCCAAGCCACATTCTGCACGTGTTACAACAGCGTGGCTTCGTAGCAAAAGAGTGCGGGTCCTCCCCTGGCCTGCCTGCAGTCCAGACCTGTCCCCCATTGAAAATGTGTGGCGCATTATGAAACGTAAAATACGACAACGGAGACCCCGGACTGTTGAACAACTTAAGCTGTACATCAAGCAAGAATGGGGAAGAATTCCACCTGAAAAGCTTCAAAAATTGGTCTCCTCAGTTCCCAAACGTTTACTGAGTGTTGTTAAAAGGAAAGGCGATGTAACACAGTGGTAAATATGTCCCTGTGCCAACTTTTTTGCAATGTGTTGCTGCCATTGAATTCTAAGTTAATGGTTATTTGCAAAACAAAATAAAGTTTCTCCGTTCGAACATTAAATATATTGTCTTTGCATTCTATTCAGTTGAATATGGGTTGAAAAAGATTTGCAAGTCATTGTATTCTGTTTTTATTTGCGATTTGCACAACGTGCCAACTTTTCTGGTTTTGGGCTTGTAGTTAAATTTAAAGATTTTTTTTATGTGTTTGACTAAGCTTGTGAACAGTTATTTTATTTAAGATTGCTGTACTGGTGCATAGTTATAAAATAAATGTGCAATTCAGTAGTTCATTTATGTCTGTTTTTTTTTAATAGGAAAGAAATTGTTCAGTGAGTGCAATTAGGAATTCAAAATATTCTCTCTTATTTTTTTAAAGCAGTGATTAACCATTGTAACCAAAGAAAATGGTTTAAAAAATCAAATGAGAAAAATATTAAACATTTTACAGACAGTATTTGTATTGACTGAAGAAAATATATTAATAAGCAAATAAAATTATAATGAAAATAACTGTTAGGTGAAGTCTTGGTTCAGTTTCTCAGTCCAAAATTATATAACAACATTGGCTGCCCTAAGGAGGGTGGGCCACAGGTAGGGCCAGGCTCCAGGGGCACCGGCCCTTGTTGGCCCAACCCCAGAACCGCCCCTGCTGTAGAGCCACTTGTCAAACATTTCCTTCAGGCTAGCTGCTATCGCTTCACTGGTGTGTGACCCACACACCGTTAAACTTAAAAGTGACACGGGGGAGACGTCAGAACTCCAAATGTCTGTCGTGAAACTCATGGCTTTAACATCTTTTATCTCCTCCAATATGCGTTTGCACACTTTACCGTGCAGTTGAGGTAGAGAGCCGTTTCTGACAAATATTTTCTGCTCAGCGGAGGAGATGCGGAGGTGCGGCGCGCACACATCTCCAGGCTGTGACTTGCGCTTTGGTCCGCAGGCTGGAGCGCGCGCCGCGCGTGCACTCAGGGCACAGAGGACAGCAGACAGCTCGTGGAGGAGATGTGTGTGCGGCGCACACACATCTCCTCCACGAGCTGTCAGCGGGACATACCAGCGGAAAACTGCACGTGCCACTGCACTGCGTGTCGCTGGCGCATAACGTCACCCCAAAATTACACCAGGGTTGCCAGATCTCCAGACCGAAAGAAGCGATCAGCTCCTTCAAAACAAGCACAAACAAGCGACTCGCTCTTTCAAAAAAAGCCCAAAAAAAGCACCCCATCCCATTGTGTAAAAAAAGGCAGTTTTAAACAGTAATAAACATATTTATTATGGCATTACATATAACCAGCAAAATTATACATTAAAGAACGTATTCAGTCTAAAAAATAAAAATCAGCTCCTTCAAAACAAGCACAAACAAGCGACTCGCTCTTTCAAAAAAAGCCCAAAAAAAGCACCCCATCCCATTGTGTAAAAAAAGGCAGTTTTAAACAGTATAAACATATTTATTATGGCATTACATATAACAAGCAAAATTATACATTAAAGAACGTATTCAGTCTAAAAAATAAAAATACATTTTGCATTTTTCTCCCATCTGTGGTCGTGGTCAGATCCAGTCTTGAAGAGCACGCTCTTTCTCCCAATCTTTATTATATTTTTTTCCATATTTACCCCACTTAGAGCTCATATTAGCGTTGTCTTGTCTAGACATTTCACTAAATTCTTTAGTTTGTAGCAGGTCGCTTTTGTAAATGAGCCCTCGAGGCTCAATGAGATTTACCTGACTAAATAAAGGTTGAATGAATGAATGAATAGAC
>JBBPBX010049062.1:0-23989 GCA_038048925.1 Garcialebias charrua
GAGATCTTGTTCTTTCGGTCATAACCCAAAGCTCATGACCATAGATGAGGGTGGGAACGTAGATCGATCGGTAAATTGAGAGCTTTGCCTTTTGACTCAGCTCTCTCTTCACCACGACAGACCGGTACAGCGCCCGCTTCACTGCGGACGCTGCACCTATCCGCCTATCGATCTCACGCTCCAGTTTTCCCTCATTCGTGAACAAGATCCCGAGATACTTAAACTCCTCCACTTGGGGCAGGACCTCCTCCCCGACCCGGAGAGGGCATGCTACCCTTTTCCGGCTCAAGACCATGGCCTCGGATTTGGAGGAACTGATCCTCATCCCGGCCGCATCACACTCGGCTGCAAACCGCTCCAGTGAAAGTTGTAAATCACGAACTGATGAAGCCAGTAGGACCACATCATCTGCAAAAAACAGAGAAGCGATTCTAAGGTCACCAAAACGGATCCTCTCAACACCTTGGCTGCGCCTAGAAATTCTGTCCATAAAAGTTATGAACAGAATCGGTGACAAAGGGCAACCTTGGCGGAGTCCAACTCTCACCGGAAACGAGCCTGACTTACTGCCGGCAATGCGGACCAAGCTCTGACACCGGTCGTACAGGGACCTAACAGCCCTTATCAAAGGGCCTGGTACCCCATACTCCCGGAGTACCCCCCACAGAACCCCCCGAGGGACGCGGTCGAATGCCTTCTCCAAGTCCACAAAGCACATGTAAACTGGTTGGGCAAACTCCCACGCACCCTCCAGGACCCTGCTGAGGGTGTAGAGCTGGTCCAGTGTTCCACGACCAGGACGAAAACCACACTGCTCCTCCTGAATCCGAGGTTCGACTATCCGACGGACCCTCCTCTCCAGAACCCCTGAATAGACCTTACCAGGGAGGCTTAAGAGTGTGATCCCCCTATAGTTGGAACACACCCTACGGTCCCCCTTTTTAAATAGGGGAACCACCACCCCAGTCTGCCAATCCAAGGGAACTGCCCCCGATGTCCACGCGATATTGCAGAGTCGCGTAAGCCAACACAACCCTACAACATCCAGAGCCCTAAGGAACTCCGGGCGAATCTCATCCACCCCCGGAGCCTTGCCACCGCAGAGCTTTTTAACCACCTCGGCGACCTCAGCACCAGAGATCGGAGAACCCGACCCAAAGTCCCCAGGCTCTGCTTCCTCAGTGGAAGACGTGCCAGTAGGATTGAGGAGGTCTTCGAAGTATTCCGCCCACCGACTCACAACATCCCGAGTTGAGGTCAGCAGCACGCCACCTCCACCATAAATGGTGTTGGTCTCGTACCTCTTTCCCCCCCTGAGACGCCGGATGGTGGACCAGAATCGCCTCGAAGCCGTACGGAAGTCATTCTCCATGGCCTCTCCGAACTCCTCCCACGCCCGAGTTTTTGCCTCAGCAACCACCCGAGCCGCATGCCGCTTGGACTGCCGGTACCTATCAGCTGCTTCCGGGGTCCCACAAGCCAAAAAGGCCCAATAGGACTCCTTCTTCAGCCTGACAGCATCCCTCACTGCCGGTGTCCACCACCGGGTTCGAGGGTTGCCACCACGACAGGCACCAACAACCTTGCGGCCACAGCTCCGATAAGCTGCCTCGACAATAGAGGCGCGGAACACGGCCCACTCGGACTCCATGTCCCCCGCCTCCCTTGGAACGTGTTCAAAGCTCTCCCGGAGGTGGGAGTTAAAGCTCCGTCTTACGGGAGACTCTGCCAGACGTTCCCAGCAGACCCTCACAATACGTTTGGGTCTGCCAGGTCTGACCGGCATCCTCCCCCACCATCGGAGCCAACTCACCACCAGGTAGTGGTCAGTTGACAGCTCCGCCCCTCTCCTCACCCGAGTGTCCAAGACATGCGGCCGCAGATCAGATGAGACGACAACAAAGTCGATCATCGAACTGCGACCTAGGGTGTCCTGGTGCCAAGAGCACATATGGACACCCTTATGCTTAAACATGGTGTTCGTTATGGACAATCCATGACGAGCACAGAAGTCCAACAACAGAACACCACTCTGGTTCAGATCAGGGGGGCCGTTCCTCCCAACCACACCCCTCCAGGTCTCACTGTCATTGCCCACGTGAGCGTTGAAGTCCCCCAGTAGAACAAGGGAGTCCCCAGGAGGCGCACTCTCCAATACCCCCTCCAAGGACTCCAAAAAGGGTGGGTAGTCTGAGCTGCCGTTTGGTGCATAGGCACAAACAACAGTCAGAGCCCGTCCCCCCACACGTAGGCGAAGGGAGGCTACCCTCTCGTTCACCGGGGTGAACCCCAACGTACAGGCACCAAGATGGGGGGCAACCAGTATGCCCACTCCTGCTCGGCGCCTCTCACCAGGGGCAACTCCAGAGTGGAAGAGTGTCCAACCCCTCTCAAGGAAACTGGTTCCAGAGCCAGAGCCATGCGTTGAGGTGAGTCCGACTATTTCTAGTCGGAACCTCTCAACCTCACACACTAGCTCAGGCTCCTTCCCCACCAGAGAGGTGACATTCCATGTCCCAATGGCCAGCTTCTGTAGCCGAGGATCAGACCGCCAGGGTCCCCGCCCTCGGCCACCACCCATCTCACATTGCACCCGACCCCTTTGGCCCCTCCCACAGGTGGTGAGCCCATGGGAAGGGGGACCCACGTCTCCTCTTCGGGCTGTGCCCGGCCGGGCTCCATGGGTAAAAGCCCGGCCACCAGGCGCTCGCCAGCGTGCCCCACCTCCGGGCCTGGCTCCAGAGTGGGGCCCCGGTGACCCGCGTCCGGGCGAGGGAAAACTTAGTCCATTAATTGTACTCATCATAGGGGTTTTTGGGCTGCACTTTGTCTGATCCCTCACCTAGGACCTGTCTGCCTTGGGTGACCCTTCTAGGGGCATGAAGCCCCTGACAGCATAGCTCCTAGGATCATTGGGACACTCAAACCCCTCCACCACGGTAAGGTGGCTGCCCAGGGAGGGGGCTGTAAAAACAGCCAGAGCCAAATATTTCTCTGACATTATTGTTGCCAACTCTCACAATCCCTGCATTCTTTATGATACAATCAACACGGTCCTCAATTTACATGAACCGGTTCCTATTGAAGCATCTAAAGAACTTTGTGATAAGTTCCTTCAATTTTTTTTGGACAAGGTTACGAACACTAGGGCTTGTATTTCTTTTCCTTCCCATGACCCTTCCATCCTGGTCCCCTGTCCTGCACTTTTTGATCATCTGGAGCCTATTTCTCTCTCCTACCTAGAGAAAATTGTCACCAGTATGAAACCATCAGGTTCCCCCCTTGATGTTGTACCTCCTTGTTTTCTTAAGGAGGTATTTTCTACAGTTGGCTCTTTTGTTCTAAATTTGATCAATAGCAGCTTAATGTTTAGCGTGGTGCCAGGCAATTTTAGACATGCTGTGGTTCAGCCATTATTGAAAAAACCTGGCCTTGATCCTACCTCTTTGTCCAACTTTAGGCCAATTTCAAAGTTACCTTTTATTTCAAAAATATTGGAAAAAGTTGTTTACACCCAGCTGAAGGACTTTTTGGATGAATTTAAAATTTTGGAGGTCTTCCAGTCTGGTTTTAAAACCTACCATAGCACTGAATCTGCTCTTTTAAGGGTTTTTAATGATATATTTTTATCGCTGGATTCTGGAAACTGTGTTTTACTTGTGCTTTTAGATTTAACAGCTGCTTTTGACACAGTCGACCATGAAATTCTTATCGCCAGATTGGAGCAATGGGTGGGCATCACTGGCTCAGCTCTGCAGTGGTTTAGGTCTTACCTTTCCAATCGAAGTTTCAGTGTGAAGATTGATAATTTTACCTCTGCTTCTGCTGCCCTCCCCTGGGGTGTACCCCAGGGATCTATCCTTGGTCCTCTTCTCTTCTCACTTTACCTTCTGCCACTCGGTTCTATTTTCAGAAAGCATGGTGTGCAGTTTCATTTATATGCGGATGACTGTCAGGTCTATTTTCCTGTAAAACAAAATGGCTCCACGCAGTCTCTTCTGGACTGTCTTGGTGACATCAGAGGGTGGATGGCACTTAATTTCCTCCATTTTAATGATAAAAAGACCGAGGTTATGGTCTTTAAATCTAGTGCTCCTGACAGTCCCACCACTTTTGATTTTTCCTCTTTGGCCCCATATGAAAAGTCGATTGTGACAAATCTAGGAGTGAAAATTGACCCCTGCCTGAAACTGGACTGTCACATCAACAGCATGGTTAAGTCCTCGTTCTTTCATCTGAGGCGCCTGTCAAAAATCAAGCCCCTCCTTTCTAGACGCCACTTAGAGACAGTAATCCACGCTTTTATTACTTCACGCCTGGATTATTGTAACTCTCTTCTGATCGGAGTAAATAAGGCCTCGCTCTCACGGTTGCAGCTGGTACAAAATGCTGCTGCACGATTTTTGACTGGTACAGGCAGACGTGAGCACATCACTCCAGTTTTAATGTCCCTTCATTGGCTTCCTGTCCAGTTTAGAATTCATTTTAAAGTTTTATTGTTTGTTTTTAAGTCTTTGAACGGTTTTAGTCCCTCTTATTTGTCTGAACTGCTTCCCCTTTATGTGCCATCACGTGCTCTTAAAGCTCCCCTGACATCATCTTTTAACTTTCCATAAAATGGCACAATATATATTAAGATTGACCTCTGATCGTTTTTGCTAAAACAATGTGAAATGAATGAAAATTTATTTCCAAAATAGTTTAAAATTAGCGCCGTTTTTTTTTACATGGTAAATACGGATTTTCCCGTTGCGCGATTATGACGTCACATGTAGACTCGGCTCGAACTGGCACATTGAATACAATGAGGAAGATACAAACGCATCCGTCCAATTTAGCCATTTAAAACTTTAGATTTTAGCGGTTTGTCTTCAGAGAAGCCAAAGTTATTTCGAGTGATCAACCAGAAACAGCAGGTTATAATTTTTTTCTCCTGATGCTGTTTTTTGTAGACTTTTCACTTCAGGAAGTGAGCAGCTGTGTGATGAGTTACAGGAGCTGCAAGTTGAGAGGCAGAAGGAATTCTACAACATCTAAATCGTTTCCACAGCACTGAAATGGTAATATATTAGTTAATGTTTCTAATAATTATTCAACATTAATTTATAGTTTAAAAAATTAGTCCCTTTTAAAATATCTGTTAAATATTTTAATGTTTATTCTAACATACGTTCTGAAAAACATCATTCATATTTCCAGTTGAAATGTGCATGTTTACATGCACTAAATGTTCACTAAAAATAAAAATAAAATGTTTATATGTCAATCATTAAATTTAAAATTAAATTTATATCAAATACCGTCAAAAAACATAAATTTCCATAGCTGTTTTAATAAAAATATCAGTTTGTGTTTTCAGGTTTCCAGGTCTCCAGTCCATCACAGGCACACCTGGACAGGTTTCCAGTCCATCACAGTGACACCTGGACAGGTCTCCAGTCCATCACAGAGACACCTGGACAGGTCTCCAGTCCATCACAGTGACACCTGGACAGGTCTCCAGTCCATCACAGAGACACCTGGACAGGTCTCCAGTCCATCACAGAGACACCCTGGACAGGTCTCCAGTCCATCACAGTGACACCTGGACAGGTTTCCAGTCCATCACAGTGACACCTGGACAGGTCTCCAGTCCATCACAGAGATATCCTGGACAGGTTTCCAGTCCATCACAGGTTTCCTCAAACCAAACCTCAAACCACTGCATTGACCTGTCTGCTCTACCCCTGTCCGAAAAACAAAAAGTCACAAATCTGGGAGTGATAATGGATCCTTCCATGAAACTCAACAGTCATGTAAACATGATCGTCAAATCCTGTTTTTTCCAGCTGAGGCGTCTGTCTAAGCTGAAGCCCATATTATCCAAAAACAACCTGGAGACAGTGATTCACGCATTCATTACATCTAGGCTTGATTACTGCAATTCCCTTCTGCTTGGCGTCAGTCAAGCCACCATTGCACGATTACAACTGGTTCAGAACGCAGCTGCCCGATTTTTAACCAGCACACGCAAAAGAGAGCACATTACACCAGTCTTGGCCTCCCTTCACTGGCTACCGGTTCATCTTCAGCTTTCAATGCCAGCTGATTTGTATTGGATCGTTTGATTTATGATCTGCAATGTTTTTTTTAAATGTTTTTCGTGTTGTACTTCATTGTCTGTGTTGCCTGTTGTGTGTTTGTTTGTCCAGCACTTTGGTGTGGACTTGTTCCTGTTTAAAGTGCTTTATAAATAAAATGGTATGGTATGGTATCTTCGAATCCAATTCAAAATTCTCATGTATGTCTACAAATCGCTGAACAGTCTCGCCCCCGCCTATCTCTCAGATCTGATACACCCATATGTCCCTCCACGTGCTTTGAGGTCAGAGGATCAGGTACTCTTAATAGTTCCAGAAACTCGCCTTAAGCGCAGGGGTGACAGGGCGTTCTCTGTAGCAGGCCCAAGACTCTGGAACGAGTTACCGCTGCTCATCAAACAGGCCCCCTCCCTCTCGGTTTTCAAATCCCGGTTAAAAACTCACTACTACTCCATCGCTTTCAATGCCAGCTGATTTGTATTGGATCGTTTGATTTATGATCTGCAATGTTTTTATGTTTTTCGTGTTGTACTTCATTGTCTGTGTTGCCTGTTGCGTGTTTGTTTGTCCAGCACTTTGGTGTGGACTTGTTCCTGTTTAAAGTGCTTTATAAATAAAATGGTATGGTATGGTATGGTATCACAGTGACACCTGGACATGTCTCCAGTCCATCACAGAAACACCTGGACATGTCTCCAGTCCATCACAGAAACACCTGGACATGTCTCCAGTCCATCACAGAGACACCTGGACAGGTGTCCAGTCAAGACATCTCAGCTGCATTTTTTGGACCAAACAGGACGGATGAAATCAAACTGATTCAAACATCTAAAAGTGTTTTTGTTTAAAATAAATGTAAATTTACAACAAAATAAAAAAATATTGATGGATAACAATACACAAATAAAAACTAGTTAAAAATATACAAGCATTAATTTTGGCACCATATGCAGATTCTATAAGATTTCATCAAAAACAAACCTTTAACAATTTTAATAAAAAGTGAACAAGTCAAAAGGATGCTGGTTTACTTTTTTTCCTAAACATGTCACCATAAAACATTTTTTAGTTTGTAGCCTTAAAAAAGACAACACTCAAATGAAGCATCACAAAATGTTTATTCTCATAGTTTGAATTAGCTTGTTTTCACTTTAACAGCAGGGTCGTGTTCTCCCTCTTCGTTTCTGTTGTTTTAGTTCTCCATGGGCAAGAAGAGTTGAACAAAGAGACGTGTCAGCGGATTCGGATGACGTGTAGGGAGATTTGATCACATCATCCAACACCTTAAACAGAAAAGCGGGGCTTTGTTATATATGTACCAGTAATAAAGTATTTATATGATTTAAAAAAATTGGGGTGAATATCATTTATTGTTTGAATTGACAGGTTTCCAGTCCATCACAGGGACACCTGGACAGGTGTCCAGTCAAGACATCTCAGCTGCATTTTTTGGACCAAACAGGACGGATGAAATCAAACTGATTCAAACATCTAAAAGTGTTTTTGTTTAAAATAAATGTAAATTTACAACAAAATAAAAAAATATTGATGGATAAAAATACACAAATAAAAACTAGTTAAAAATTTCAGAACGTATGTTAGAATAAACATTAAAATATTTAACAGATATTTTAAAAGGGACTAATTTTTTAAACTATAAATTAATGTTGAATAATTATTAGAAACATTAACTAATATATTACCATTTCAATGCTGTGGAAACGATTTAGATGTTGTAGAATTCCTTCTGCCTCGTCAACCTGCAGCTCCTAAGTCATCACACAGCTGCTCACTTCCTGAAGTGAAAAGTCTACAAAAAACAGCATCAGGAGAAAAAAAATTATAACCTGCTGTTTCTGGTTGATCACTCGAAATAACTTTGGCTTCTCTGAAGACAAACCGCTAAAATCTAAAGTTTTAAATGGCTAAATTGGACGGATGCGTTTGTATCTTCCTCATTGTATTCAATGTGCCAGTTCGAGCCGAGTCTACATGTGACGTCATAATCGCGCGACGGGAAAATCCGTATTTACCATGTAAAAAAAACGGCGCTAATTTTAAACTATTTTGGAGAGAAATTTTCATTCATTTCACATTGTTTTAGCAAAAACGATCAGAGGTCAATCTTAATATATATATATGTTGTGCCATTTTATGGAAAGTTAAAAGATGATGTCAGGGGAGCTTTAAATCCGCTGACCAGATGCTTTTAGCAGTCCCGAAAACCTTTTATAAGACCAGAGGAGACAGAGCATTTTCAGCTCTGGCTCCTAAATTGTGGAACGAGCTGCCACTGAAGGTCAGGCAGGCCCCATCAATATCTGTTTTTAAAACTCGTTTAAAAACACATATGTTTTCATTGGCTTTTAAACCAGAGTGAGTTCACATCTCTGTTTTAATGTTGTATTATTTTACTTGTGATGTTCTGATTATTTATATGATTGTTTTTATTGTTTTGTGTTTTGTTTTGTACAGCACTTCGGACGGCTGATGCTGTATTTTTAAGTGCTTTATAAATAAACTGGTTTGGTATGGCATCTTCTGTGCAGCCTTCACCACTCTCTGCAGAGCTTTTCTTTCTGCAGCTGTGCAGCCTCCATGCCACACGTTGATGCTGGAGCACAGGATGCTCTCCACTACTACTCAGACCAGCTCGCCTCAGCTGCCTGAAGTCCATTCTTCTTCTATAGAGAGAGCATATTAGATTTAAAATGCGTTCAGTTCTATGAAGTCTGACTGGCGTCAATCTATAAAATGCCGCTAATTTATTTCGTAGTTTCTGTGAGGCTTTTCGTGTTCACAGCCTCCTTTTTTCACGCACGCAGCNNNNAGCGCTGTACTGTACTGTACAACGTCGCCCGGAAGTAGTCATGCCGGCGTCCAATCAGAGCTCGAGGCCTTGTTGAAGAGGTGACGTCACGGTGTCAGCTCGACAGACGCTGCAGCCGCGGTGGGGGAAGGGGTTGCTGAAGTTGACGGGGTCGCCATCTTGAAAAGTACGCTCGGCTGTCCAACCGTTTCGCGCCTGACAGAATCAGTTTTAAACGCTTTATTTTCCTTACGGTTTTTTGTTTTGTTTGGTCCTGTTTCTGCGTTCGTTTTGTTAAGGCCCAGTGCTAATGGCGGGATAAACCACATAACCAAGACCCGGGTCTCACCGCTGTCAGTCGGTAGGTTTACTTCCCAGCTCCGGCCACTCAGACGTTTAGCCACCGGCTAACGTTGAGGTAGCATTGAAAAAAACAACAACACTTTACCGTTTTATCTCCGTATGATGTTCAGTTCAACTTGTGCCCCTTTATCTTAAACGGGGATGACTCTTTCAAAGCTTTTTATACTATGTAGCTACATTAAATGGCGTAACATCTTTTGAGTCTGCTAACAGGACGTTCACAGGCTAGCTTAGCTTCCAGTTAGCCTGAACCGGTGTTTCTCTTCGAGCTAAATATTTACCAGCAGTTTACGTGAGATAACGAGTTGCTTTATTAAGTTTATTGTTTTAATGGTTCAGTCAAACTAAACCAATAGGCCTATATGTGGTGTATTGGGTAGTTTAATTTATTGCTGCTGCGCATGATCTGCGTTTTCTTTCCTGATCCTTTTAACAGGATCTGCGGAACAGTACAGTAATAATAAATACAGTAAATGGCGTGTTTATTGTATATAACGTTTTAACGCGTTGTAAACAAATATGGGCTTAATAAGTCGTGTTTTCCCGGAAGTCTTAACGGTTTGTTGTGGTGTTTGGGTTTTGTAGGTTCAAATCATTTGTTATTTCCCTCATTTAAGTTTGAACGCATAGTTGCAGTCAAAACATTGAGTTTGTCCTGCTTGTCTCGTCATTTTCATTATTAAACAGAAACAAACCATCAACCCAACCTTTTAAATACATTTCAGGTGTATTAATTGTTTAAAAGATTTATCAATCTCATTTCATGCACTCTTTGGCATTAAACAGTTGTTTCAAATCTAAAAAAGTTAAGTCTGGTCCTCTGGACTTTCAAAACACAAAACAAAAAAGTAGAAACGTTTCGTCCGAAGACGAAAGAAAGTTGTTTCAAAGTTGACAAGTGCTTTCGACAAATCTGATAGAAACATGCACTGTCACATTTGATTTGTTTGTGCAGTGTCTCACTATATAACTGTTGTTCTGCAGTGATCATTTTGATTTTGCACAGCCATGTTATAATGAAACCCTTGCTGTGTGGATATGCTCTTTACGTGTTTCTTAATGGGAAGTTCACGCTCATGGAGATGTAGATTTAGATTATGTATTTGCTCTGACCTGCCTTATGTTTTCCGTCAGTTTTTTCTGTTCCCGCTGTCTCCTGCTCGTTCATCTGCTTACCCTGGAATGGGCCACAACTCCGAAGGACTAGATCACATCTCTTTATAATCTGAGCTCCACTGTCTGGACTCCAACTCAAACAAAGGTAGGCACTAGGCAGGGAACGGAGAAGTGAGCTGTTCAGCCCCATCTGAATTAATCTCCACTCCTTCCTCCATAAACTGTTCCAGCATAGTTTAAAAAAAATTATACTGTAAATGTAAATAATAATGTAAAAGAGTCCTCGAGGCTCAATGAGATTAACCTGCCTAAATAAAGGTTGAATGAAAAATTGCAGGTATTTTGGAAAAATACGAAGCAAAACGGAATACAAAAATATTTCAGAATAAGACATTATTTTATAGAATTGAACGGTTTTATAGTGGTTTTATTAAGAAATGGTGTATAAATGCGTCAAGAGCAATGTGAAATTTTTGAATGGCATATTTTAGGATGTAGCTAACGTGTTTTTTATGAATTAGTGAAATTGTAGCAATTCAATAGTAAAGTATTCAAACTCTCGGTATAAAAATTGAGCAACGATTATTTTCAGGTTGACAGAACATTTAACATTTTCTGAAGGTACCGGTACATGAAATCTATGGAGAGCAATTTTATTCAAAATTAAATAAATAAATAGTTATTTAAAGAATATTAATAAATATTCCATTAAATAAATAAATGTTCCCATTAAATACAACATTTAAATAGAAAATGTTTAGTTTTTTTCCAAGACAGTATTTCATGTTCTTATATTCAAATAAGGGGGCGTGGTTTTCTCTGTGGGGCGGGTCTGATCAGGGTCAATGCAGCCCATCCTGAGTTTTATAGGCTGGGCAAATCAATAACTAAATCAAAAGTAAAATAAACGATGGCCTTTGGCCTCTCAAGTCTCACGCATTGACCGTGAGACACCCGCATTTCATGACGTGCACACGGCACTCTTTGTATTTCTCGTGCTAAAACACACACACGCAGGCCCTTTTTTGAAGAGGAACCAATGTGCAGCACAATGTTTCCACACGGGCTGTAGCACAATAGCGGACATGGCTGCAGTGTTGCCAACTTGGCGACTTTATTGCTTTTATTTGGCGAGTTTTCAGACCCCTCAAGTGACCTTTTTTTTTTTTTTGCGACTAGCGACAAATCTATATACTTTTTTCTGTATTACTGGAGAATTTGGTGATGAAAGCACGTTTGGCAACAGGCCGTAAGCCCCTCCCACTTCCCCAAGCTCTGACAGCTGTCAGTCTCACAGCAGAGAGGAGACCCGCTCCACTCTAGCCGCTTACGCATTGGCCGGCCCTCCCCGGCTCTCCCAGCTTCTAACCCGGGTTCGGCGTCTTCGCATTTACCTTTTCCGCCCGGGATCCACCCTTGTTCTGGAACCATCTTCACCGTGGTTCTTATCGGGCCGAGCCCGACAGGGCTAGTTTCAGCTCTCATTTGATTCGTTGTTTGCAGCAGGGGCGGGACTCATTCAAACAACCTCAGCGCGAGGGTTGAATTTCATTCAAATTTAACTACAGAAACGAGAAACCCCTAAAACAATTGTTAGCTGAATTAGTGTTTCTGAGTTAAATTTTTGTTAATAACTGATCACAAATCAGCTTATGTTACAACGTAAATAACACGAAGCGCACACCCATTTCCGCCTTTCAGCGCGACCTGAATGTCATTAAACAGCATTAAACAATAACTAATATTGTCTAACTGTTGCGCGCAGCCAGGGTTTTAAAATATAACGAATAATCTCTAACTTTTACGTGCAGCTAAAATGTCAGGAGGAGTGATTGCTATATGGGCAAGTTAGACACCTGAAAAATCAGTCTGTTCGGATAGCACAACGAGTAAATGCGTTAACGTTTTGACCGGGAGAAGTGGGTTCGCTTCCAGCCTGGGACAAAGTTATTTTACTTTTTTTTTCTCTTTATTCACATTTTCTTTTAAATAAAAAGGAGTTTGTTTGCAAACTCCTTTTTATTTAAAAGAAAATGTGAATAAAAAGAAAAAAAAAGTAAAATAACTTTGTCCCAGGCTGGAAGCGAACCCACTTCTCCCGGTCAAAACGTTAACGCATTTACTCGTTGAGCTATCCGAACAGACTGAATTTTCAGGTGTCCAACTTGCCCATATAGCAATCACTCCTCCTGACATTTTAGCTGCACGTAAAAGTTAGAGATTATTCGTTATATTTTAAAACCCTGGCTGCGCGCAACAGTTAGACAATATTAGTTATTGTTTAATGCTGTTTAATGACATTCAGGTCGCGCTGAAAGGCGGAAATGGGTGTGCGCTTCGTGTTATTTACGTTGTAACATAAGCTGATTTGTGATCAGTTATTAACAAAAATTAAACGCAGAAACACTAATATATATATATCCAGCTAACAATTTTTTTTTTGCCGAGTCTCCTCTCTTAAAACACGAACACTCCACCCACGTGAAGAGAGCACCCCACCCACTTCCAGAGAACTGCCCACCCACTTCAAGGCGGCTTTGCGGCAAATGCGTAATGAACGCGGGTGGCCCAGAGACACCCAGGGGAGCTCCGGGCCATTGAGGGCTGGCCAATGCGAAAACGGCTTCTGTGTCCACACTGCAAACGAATCGCACCCTGGAATACAACGCGGGATGTAAATATAATATACATACTGTATATAATGTGCAATTTCATCAGCAAATCTTTGGATTTCATTTCAGAGTTCTCCAATGTCCTCCATGTTTCCGCTTGTCATCCTGACTTTCTGAACATCGTTAATTCATGATTTGAAGGTAGCTGGGCCAAGCAGAGCAAGGAGAATACTTTGCTGTGATTGGTCAAAAAGACTGGAGAACGTCAGTTTCTTTCTGCTAACCAGAACTGCCCCACAGAGAAAACTCTGCCCCCTCATTTGAATATAAGAACATGAAATAAAAAGCGCTTAAAATGAAAAATGGGGTTAAAAAAATAAAAGCCCCTGAAATATTTAAAGTAGGGGTGCAAAATTAAGGAAATCGGCCAATGCTTGCATGAGAAACCGATTTTACAGATGTTTTTGTTTTAACAATTGTCTAAACTTCATTTATATTTCAGAGCACTACCGGTACCTTGTGACCAGTTAAAGCAAGTTTGTATTGTTTCTAGAATATTGTTCAAGGGTCTGTTTTTCAACAAATTAAGATTGAAGATTGAAGGTGCATTGTGACCTTACAACATCTAACAGTGTTGCTCATAAAACAAAATCGTATCAGCCAAAATCGGTTTCTCAGTTTGTTACTTCAATACTCTAATTTGAGACAGACTTGACATTTCCCCCCGATCCTTTCACTCCTGTATGAAATCAGCCGCCTTGGTTTTATGCTGTTTTGATTTCACAGCTGGATGGTGGGTGGGGCCAAATCCCTCAGTGGAGGGGGTTCACAGCTGGACTAGCATGAGGTCAGGGAGGGAAGCTACAGAAAGTCTAGACTTCTGTCACATTCAACAAGCTTCATCACATTAAATCCCTTCTCAGTGTGCAGTGAGAGGGAGAATGAGGACAGGGTCCACCAGGCTGAGCACACCAGGAGACTGGCATTGTAGCACCGCTCTGGGATGAGATCTGTTGTCCCTCTTAGGACTGAAGCTTAGAATATCTTTTTATCTAGTTCTACTCTGGAAAAGAAATCTAAACGTTGTCATAATTTGTGGTGTCCCTGAAAAGGACGTCAAGGCTCTCTTTTCATAGGAGAAGGGAGACCCCATAGCACACCCATGTTTCTGCCTATAATATTGCTCCCCATATGTGAAGTAGGTTGACTGCAGGCACAGTTTCAAGAGTTGACACAGTTGTTCTGTGGAAAGTCCTGCTGTTCAGAGTGGTGTCTGATTTTAACCTTAAACAGACCACCTCTACTGCCTCATCAACAGGAAGTAAAGAGTGATGTGACATCAAGAGACCATTGTTTCATCAAGAGACAATTGTTTCATCAGTCTCCATGACGACGACATCCCTCACCTTATCCACAAAGTCCGTGCTGTTCTTCAAACGTTAACTGTTAACAGCGAGGGGGTACATTGTCATACCGTTATTTTTGCTTATATTTCAATTTGCAAACCTGCCACTGTGGCGGTTGATCAAATTTACCCCCCGCTTCATAAACTTGTGCACATTTTGCCAGCGTTGCTGCCCACTTTCATCCCTGCATAAAGTTCAAATTGTAAACAGTGCACCTTGTTTACTTTGTGTCTTCTCCTTTTTTTGTTTTAAAGCCAAGATGTTTTGGAAATTTGACCTCCACACCACGTCCCACATTGACACGCTTCTAGAGAAGGAAGATGTGACTCTCACAGAGGTGATGGATGAGGACGACGTCTTGCAGGAGTGCAAGGCTCAGAACCACAAGTTGGTTGACTTCCTGTTGAGACCGCAGTGCATGGAGGACCTGGTCACCTTCATCACACAGGAGCCTTGTGCTGATGTTGAAGAGAAGGTTAAATACAAGTAAGAGAAATATTAAAAGGGAACAAAATGACACATCTAATATGTTTATTTTATTTTTTAGCATGCTTTTTAGGAGACGATCCCACTTTGCAAACTTTAATACCCACTGTTAACTCTTGTCATTTGTCTGATTCATTTTTGTAGAAGCTGCAGGGTTGGTTTGAAACCCAACAAATATGTTTCTATATACAGGTAGTCCTCGACTTACGACGTTTCAGACTTACGTTGCGCATCTCATTTAATTTTTTTATTTATTTAAATAAATTAATGTACAGTACTGTACAGTCACCAAGCACTTAGCCTATCCTAACACAGTTTTTAAAGATGAAGGAGTGAGTTGAATTGTCTCCCTCCTCCCTGCAGGCTCCATTCACATAAAGGGAGCTAGCTCCCTTTATGTGAAAGGGAGACAAGTCAACTCACTACTTCATCTTTTAAAAACTGTGTTAGGATAGGCTAAGTGCTTGGTAACTGTACAGTACTGTACATTTATTTATTAAAATAAATAAAATAAAAATTGTTTTTATATGTACTCCGACTTACGGCAATTTCGTGTTACGAACGGTGCGTAGGAACTGAACTCGTTTGTAAGTCGGGGACTACCTGTATCCTGATTCATGCTCAATAATCCAGGTAGAAAAATCTTACCAGGCTAAGGCAGGTCGTCTTTGTTGAAACGTTTCATCTTTTATCCTAAATACTTCTTCAGTCTGAAACACTGCAAGAAACTCAGTTTTATAAATAGCATGTTGGCATAGTGAGAGGGAGTAAAGGAAGCCATTGTTGTAAAGGGAACCCATTCATCTTTAGATGGGGGCAGGGGTCTCTATAGCCGTTTTTGCACTGCACAGCCCTCCCCGGCCCAACCCGGCTTCTAACCCGGGTTCGTCTTGTTCGCATTTGCCTTTTTGAGCCGGCGTCAGCCCGAGTTTTAGAACCCGACCGGCGGAGGTTCTAATCGGGCCGAGCTCCCGGGCCCAGTTTGACGTCATGTACTGCTCATCATTTGGTTCGTTGTTTGCAGCAGACTGCTGCGTTTTCAGTGACATCAACCCGTTCTAACAACAACCTCAGCGCGAGCTGAATTTCATTAAAATTTAACTAATATTCTCTAATTCTTGTGCATAGCCAGGATTTTATGAAGGGCGGTTCCTTTATAGGAAAAGTGGACTCCTGGAAAAAGTAATAACGCCTCGGTGGTTCACTGGAAGACCGTCGGCTTGCCACTCTAAACTTTATCTCGACTCGGGTTTGATTCTCAACTGGTTGAACTTATTTTACGTTTGTCTTTTATTGGATAAAAAAAAGGAGTTTGTGTTATGCCTGTGGTTAACACAAACTCCTTTTTTTTTAAATCCAATATCAATGATGTATATATCAATATCATATATCAATGAATAAACCTTCAGTACACTACAATATTTAGTCTTGAGACTCATGTTCGTGCTGCTGTTTATAATGATGTTTTTCTACTACATTAGGGCTTAGTGTATTACTAGCTGATGTCTCTCTTAGTTAATCCTAGATGTTATTATTGTTTTTCTCTTGCATTTGTTGTTGGATGTAACTGGGACCCTGTGTACATAATCTCGTTTTCAACACATGTACTTCATGCGGTGCAAATGACAATAAATTCTCTCTGACTCTGACTAAATGTAGCTTTTTTTTTTTTTTAGGTATCCCAATATTTCATGTGAGCTGCTAACATCAGATGTGAGCCAGATTAATGACCGACTGGGTGAAGACGAGAATCTGCTAATGAAGCTCTATGGTTTTCTCCAAAATAATCCACCTCTCAATCCACTCCTGGCCAGCTTTTTCTCCAAAGTCCTGTCAATTCTTATTGGACGCAAGCCTGATCAGGTGAGTCTGAAGAGTCACATCAATAGCATTACAGAAACACCGAAATGTCTTAATTATTAACAATTAGTTAAATGTCTTGTAGTATTTTTCATATTTAACAGAATGTTTTATCTGATTTTTAACATATATTTTTTGATTGAACAGATAGTGAATTTTCTGAGGAAGAGGGAGGACTTTGTAGATTTGATGATCAAACACATCGGGACATCGGCCATCATGGACCTGTTGCTTAGAATGCTCACGTGCATTGAACCACAGCAGCTGCGACAGGATGTTTTAAACGTGGGTAACAGCGCACCACTTTTTTTAGCTTTACTGAAAATAATCCAGTGCTTTTCAAGCTTTTCGTGATAATTATTACATCAGAAAATGCTAAACTCTCTAAATACTCTAAAAACTAGTAACCTATAAATAAATGACATGGCATGGTTAGCCATACTCGTGAACCCTCCAACAATTACAGGAACATTTGGCGGCTCATAAGATCCTGGAAACTGTACCAGCATGACTCCCATGGTAGTGGTGTACTAAAGTTATATGGTTTTCCAGCAAATAGTTGCATCCTGATGTTCTGAGGATGTCAGGGCAGGATCCAGAGGGTGGGTGGCTTAGGTGTGGGTGCAATGCATTATACAAGGGGGAGGGGGGCACTGCACCCCACCCAACAGCACCACCTGCCCCCCATAAATGTCATATGTAATAATAAAAATAAAACGTATGTACCGTATTTTCCGCCATACACGTCACTCCGCCCCATAAGTCTCATCAGTCCATATTTGTCTAATAAAGTGGAAAAATCTGTAAATATGTCCCTTCGCCGTATACGTCGCATCTATTATGCGTCACCACTGACTCATAGGGCTGGGCCATATCATATCGTTCCCGGTAATATCGGTAAAAAAAGCTTGCCCGGGCAAAAAAGTTATATCATGATGTGCTAATTTCATGACGTAATACGTCAGGGCGCCCTGCCCCCTTAACAACCGAGCGCTTCAAACGACCAAACCGAACTGCTCACCTCTCCTTGTAATGCTAATTGGTTACGCACAATACTAGCTAGCTAAAATGCTAAAAACAAACAACGTGTCTCAGCTTCTCTCCATCCAGCACTAAACTGCAGGTAGACAGCTCGTCTCTCTCCCCCCACCCCGCTCTGAGCTGCGTCTCCCCAGCTCTAAACGCGCTGCTCAACTGTCTCTTGAGTTCTGCAGGTGATCAGAGACAGATCAGTCAGATAAATGAATCATTCCTGCATGAATAGATGAAGCTGAAACACCAACAAGCTTCAGGGTCAGCGGATCACCTTGTTACAAGTTCTGCAACATATATGTTGTTGTAGGTCACATTTATGCTCAACAGATCTTAAGCTTCATTTTATGTACCGGTAGTTGTTTTAGGAAACTACACCTGCACTTTAGTTTTTGTGGTGGATTTTGTTGATCTATATTTTGTGCAGACTTTTTCAATCTAAATAACAGATTTTTTTTTTTATACTTGGAGACTGAATACTTTACTAAATAAAGTAATTTCAGTAAAATTACCCCTTGTTGTTTTTTAAAATTTTATATAATACTGCAAAGCAACATGTTAAGTTAATTTTGTCAAATACATTTGATTTCTGTTTTTTTTTTTTTGTTATATCACAAAATGTATCGTTATCGTGATAATGCACTGAAATATCACGATATAATTTTTGAGCCATATCGCCCACCCCTACTGACTCATCGCATTTGTCACGCGGCACCACTGATGACCTAGAAATGTGGGCCTCTTGTGCCAAAAATTAATGGGCTGCCAAATGTCGGCCACGGGAGCGTTCACGTGAGGACTTTTAACAAGAATTTAACAAGATTAACACTTAAGCATTTATTTGTTTGCTCAAAATTATAGTAAATGTGTGTCTCGGTCGAACGTTTACTTAATAAATGCACTTTGACAGGCAAATCAGCTGTATTATAAAAGCCCATATGCCGAAGTAAACGCGTGTACGTGATGAGTCGCTGTGCAAATTTAACAAGATAAACGCCTAAAAACAGTTATTTACTTGCTCGAAATTATAGCAAAGGTGTGTCTCGGTTTAACAGTTCCTTAAAAAATGCACTTTAAAGGTCAAATCAGCTGACTTTCAAAAATGGTTTCACTGCTGAATGCTATGAAGCGTGCATGTGCACAAACCACTGCATTTCCTTAAAATTTAAAATGTTTTGTCTGAAGGACTCTAATCTAGGGATGCACCGATCCACATTTCTCACTTCCGATCCGATACCGATACTTATTAACTCTGTATCGACCAATACCGATACTTTCCCGATCCGATACTGTTCAGGTATTTGACTCTGTATAATGAAACTTTTGCACCCAAACTATTCATTTTAACATTGTGTGAGATAAACCCAATGAAGACACTCTTAAGCCTTACAATAGGGAACCCCCTTATTGTAAGGCTTAAGAGTGTCTTCATTGGGTTTATCTCACACAATGTTAAAAAGGGCAGTCACAGATTGTGATTGAACACAAGTGCTCTTTGAAGCTGGATCGGAAAAGTATCGGTAGGTTTGATCCGATACCCGATACTTAAATAATGCTGGTATCGGATACCGATACCGATACTGGATCGGATCTGCCCCATCCCTATTTAAAACCAGTGTCATTACAACTGTCCAGATTAAAACCAGTGTCATTACAATTTTCCAGATTAAAACCAGTGTCACTACAACAGATTAAAACCAGTGTCATTACAACTGTCCAGATTAAAACCAGTGTCACTACAACTGTCCAGATTAAAACCAGTGTCATTACAACTGTCCAGATTAAAACCAGTGTCACTACAATAGATTAAAACCAGTGTCATTACAACTGTCCATATTAAAACCAGTGTCACTACAACAGATTAAAACCAGTGTCATTACAACTGTCCATATTAAAACCAGTGTCACTACAACAGATTAAAACCAGTGTCATTACAACTGTCCAGATTATAACCAGTGTCACTACAGTACAACTGTCCAGATTAAAACAAGTGTCACTACAACTGTCCATATTATAACCAGTGTCACTACAGTACAACTGTCCAGATTAAAACCAGTGTCACTACAGATTAAAACCAGTGTCACCCATGGGAAAGTGCTTTCTTCTCTTAACTCAAACCTGAAACGTGTGACTGTTTGTCTGCACGTCGCATTCTGTTATTTCATTTAATTAAAGTCGACTACAGTACAACTGTCCAGATTAAAACCAGTGTCACTACAGATTAAAACCAGTGTCACCCATGGGAAAGTGCTTTCTTCTCTTAACTCAAACCTGAAACGTGTGACTGTTTGTCTGCACGTCGCATTCTGTTATTTCATTTAATTAAAGTCGAGCGTCTGTTTTTTTTCAGTTCAAGCATAAGAACCAAAGAAAACAGAGTTTTTCGTGTGAGTGTAACACCAGGCTGTAACAACGGCCTCACGTGCGCAGCAGTGCACAATCTTAAATTAGAAATGGAAATGTCACAATAGATTTAGTCCACGGGGTGCCAAGGTACACAAATCAATAGTGAGGGCACTGCCTCTGACTGAAACAGAGACTTCCTCTTGAGTCCAGAATGTCACGGCCATCGCTGCCTGATCGCTCTCATTATCCACACATCGATTCATCAACGTGCGCAGCTGTTCACAACAAGCACTGCAACAATTATCCACTTTCAATGCAAATGTTTCATTGCTTTTATTTTGGGGGAATTGACTTCAACATGAAGGGACTTTCCTTGATATTCTGCTGTACTGATTGAACTGAGTTGTACGGAAGGGTATTGCTGTCATCCATAAAATACATTTTTTGATATTATGTAGTAAAAACATGATATTATGTAGTAACAACGTGATACGTATGTAGTAAAAACGTGATACGTATGTAGTAAAAACGTGATATTATGTAGTAACTAATAATGTGATATTATGTAGTAAAAACGTGATGCGTATGTAGTAAAAACATGATACATATGTAGTAAAAACGTGATATTATGTAGTAAAAACGTGATACGTATTTAGTAAAAACATTATACATATGTAGTAAAAACGTGATATTATGTAGTAAAATTGTGATATTATTTAGTAACAACGTGATACATATGTAGTAAAAACGTGATATTATGTAGTAAAAACGTGATATTATGTAACAACGCGATACATATGTAGTAAAAACGTGATACATATGTAGTAAAAACGTGAAATTATGTAGTAAAAATGTGATATTATGTAGTAAAAACGTGATATTATGTAGTAAAAACGTGATACATATGTAGTAAAAACGTGAAATTATGTAGTAATAATGTGATATTATGTAGTAAAAACATGATACGTATGTAGTAAAAACATTATACACATGTAGTAATAACATGATATTATGTAGTAAAAACGTGATATGATATTATCACATTTTTACTACATATGTATCAACGATTTTACTACATAATATCACATTATTAATACATAATATCACATTTTTACTACGTATCACGTTTTTACTACATAATATCACGTTTTTACTACATAATATGACGTTTTTACGACATACTTATCATGTTTTTACTACATAATATCAATTTATTTTATTTTATGGATGACAGCAATACCCTTCCGTAGAGATGTTTGTGTTAAACATTGTAAAATAAAAAATAAAAATAAAAAAAGGAAATACAATTTTTTTTTTAAACTGCTAAAAATTTCATTTTAGATGCCTTTTGTTGGGCACGCCTTTGAAAACAATCAGAACCGTTGGCCCACGCGGTCTCTTGCTCAGGAACAAATCTTTTGGCAGAACTTCAGCCCACGTTTGGCAGATCTTTCTCTTGCCATTCATAAAAAAAATTCAGGTCTTTTGGCAACGGTGAAAAACCTTCCATTCCATTTTCACCTACTGTAGGTGCTCGCCTTTGCTGTTAAATGATGGAGGCTGAGATGTGCCGGGAACGTGTGGCCTCATTTTACACCTCCTCTACTCCTTCATTTCCTGCTAAGTTATGCTAATGGTAAGCATCTGTGTTGGAGTTTGAGACAAAGAAACGTCTCCTTCTTCTCCTTCAGCCTCATGTCACGTTTGCTCCTCACGCTGCTTCTGTGCCGCCGCCGTGCAGAGCAAAGTTTGACATTGAGGAGGAACAGTGGACGAGGCCATCAGCAACGCTAACAGAAACGAACTTTTAAAGTGTCCTTTTAAAAATGCATTGTATCTGAAGTACCATTGGGCAGTTTTTTTTTAAATCCTACACAATTTGTTATACAGTACATAAAAACAAACACTGATGCCTAGAATATGCTGATTAAATTTTAATTGACGCAAATATTAAACAATTATTCATTAAATTTGAACATGATTCCACCATGGGTGGATGGTTGGTATTGTAAAGCGCTTTGGGGCTCCTCACAGGGGGCTGGAAAGCGCTATATAAATAAGCTCCATTTACCATTTACCATGATTTAAGTACTTTTATTTTGTAGAACTTATGAGGTTTCTAACCCTTTACAACAAATAACATTTTTGTCTGCAAATGCTTTTTTTAAGCTATCGCTAATAGCCTAGCAAATTAGCCAGCTAACTAGCAAAATATACAACTATTATGACAAAATATATATTTTGCATATTGATGTAAATAGTATTTTTAAACTGTATGACTTAATTTAATTAAAATTTAATAAAACAACCTAAAAATAATAATTAAAATGCTAACCAGCTTCAAGCTCAACACAGCAGTTTCACACAGTAAAATAAAATAAACACCAAATAAATGCTTATTATGATTATAGATCTTTACATTAAGGTCATATAGGCAGTAATATTAATGTATTAAAATGTTTTTTATAAAACAAGAACACTGGCAGTTTTTGTTTGAGGGACTTGTCCCTGCTCTGGAGCAGACGTTGCTTCAACACCAGTCAATTATTTCAGCTGCAGTTGCAGAGCACGTAAACCAGCTGAAGGTCTCGGGATGCTCCGTGTGGGATTATTTAAAAAGAAGAACTGTCCCAGTTTGAACAAAACAACTTTATCTTGCTATAGTTTTTTTATTTGGGACAAATCTCACGTTTGTATTTGATTAAAATCCTCTTTAAAACGTCTTTGTCTTAATCATCCCAATCATTCGAGCTTCAGTTTTCCTCGCAGGACTTTTATTTCCTGTTTCATTCCATTTCTTTCTCCCCCCTCGTACAGCACCAGCCGTGCGCCCGTCTCTCGGACTGGTGGAACCCATATGGGAGAGTTGCTGGCTGGGATGCCTGCTCAAGTGCCCGGCCACAGTGCCCTCAACCCCCCCACCTGCCATCTGTTAATGCCCCTCCAGTCTGCTGCAGGTTTGCCAACAGGACAATTCAGATGGTCAGCAGTCTCCTGCCATCATGGCCACCCACCCCGGCTACCTCTGAAGGACAACGGGACAGTCTTGGTGACCTCTGGTTCACGCAGCTCCGCCTCCATTGGGTTTAGCAGCTTCATTCATTTTTTTATTTTTTTTATTTGACTTTTTCTGCAGCAGCTGAGATCACAAATGTTCAGAAAAAGTAGAAATCATGACGTAAACGCTTTGATTAGTGACGAAACCTAAAAATGAAACTTTGATTCTTTCAAAAAGAGCAGTTCAGCCGTTTTCCTCGAGGTTAAAGGTCACGCAGGACAAAGACGGTGGACGAACACTTTCGTGTCCTCCAGGTTTCGTGTGCATTTTGGCTCGTCTAAAAGACATGTGCTCGCTCCGAGTCCCGCTGAGCTGCACTCGCTCAGTTTCTGTCCCACCTTGGCACGCCTCCGTCAGGGATGGACCGGGCCAAGTCAGCAGCCACAACCAGGTGATGCGACTCACCGCCCCGTCCTCATCGTCGTGAAGGAACAGGCTAAACATCAGGAGATGTTCTTGATGGAAGCACTGTGAGACATCATTCTAACATTTTGAAAAAATGAAAAATGAAATGAAAAAATTCTTGTTTTTTGGTGAAATCCGAGGACGAGCAGAGGACCAGCTGACCTTCAGCTGAAACAGACAGATGTAGTGACTAATTTAACGCTGCCTGATCTGGGAAACGTAACCACAGTGGGAGATTTACACAAAAAGCCTTTTGAGGAAAGGTTATAAAAAGATGTAGTTTAAAAACTGATCACTTGAAAGCAGTTTTCCTGGAGTTATAAATACCACCTTAAAAAAAACCTGCCTCAATGTTTTCACGTCTTCTTATGCTAATAAGTCGCAGAGGAGGAGGGTTCAGGGCTCAGATGGAAACA
>JBBPBX010049063.1:0-25507 GCA_038048925.1 Garcialebias charrua
GAGCCTCAGCTTGGCAGCGGAAGGAAAAGAGAGCAAAATAAATCCAGAGGAGCAGAATCTACAAAGAATACTGCAGAAGCAAGAAATCAGATAAGTTGGACTTCCTCTTTGATCTGTCTTCTATGTAAAGTTATTTATTGATCGGTGCAGACGTTCTGCCTAGTGAATAGACTACAGTCAGACTGGATCTCACAGGGGCCCCTGCTGCACAAGGGACATACCCCCCCACCCCACTCAGTAAAATGAAGTGGGGATCAAAAACGTTTCACAGAGCCTTTATGTTCTATGTTAAGGCATTTTTTGTTAATGGTGTTGTTAGTGGTTTTCTTATTTTTTATTTTATTTTATTTATTTTTTTATTTTATTTTTTTTCCTATGGTTGCAGGATGTCAAAAAAGGGACTGAAACTTAGATTTAAAGGATGAATAACGTAACATTAGTGTCTTTGAATGTGAATGGGTTAAATAATCCAGCAAAAAGGGGTAAAGTAATGATTAAAATGAGAAAAATGAGCGCCAGCATTATATATTTACAAGAAACGCATTTATCACAAGAAGAACATGAGAAACTTAAGAAATTTGGTTATAGGAATACATATTACAGTACATGTAAGAAAAGCAGGAAAAGAGGGGTAGCAATACTTGTCAAAAATTCAGTGAGCTTTGAATGTACTAAAGAAATTAGAGATAATGAGGGTCGGTATGTAATTGTAAGAGGAAAATTAGAAAACGAGAAGGTCACATTGATTAATCTTTATATCCCACCTGAGAGTAAGAAACAGCATGTTAAGACTATACTAACAACCATAGCATCAGAATCTGAGGGAATCGTGCTGTGTGCAGGAGATATTAATGTGGCTCTCAACCACCAAATGGATACAACAAGCACCGGAAGAAAAAATAATTTAGCCAAAATAATTAACATGTTTATGAAGGAACAGGGAATGGTGGATGTTTGGAGGGAATATCACCCTTTAAACAAAGAATATACACATTACTCAATGACACACAATACTCATTCAAGAATTGATTATGTGCTTATGAATAAGTGGGACCTCCACAAAGTGACCAAATGTGAAATTGGAGTTGCAGATGTCTCAGATCACTGTTCCATGCAGATGGAATTAGATTTAAATAATAGGAGGAAAAACACCATATGGAAGTTAAACGTGGGCATTCTAAACAAGAAGGAGGTAAAAGAACAGATTAAAAAAGAAATTAAACAATATATAGAAGAAAATGACACTGAAGGTATTAGCCCAATAATTCTATGGGATGCATTTAAAGCAGTAATCAGGGGAAAACTGATAGCTTTGACTGCAAAACAGAACAAAATCAAAAGAAACTCTTATTACAACTTGGTAGGAAAATTAAAGCATATGGAGATAAAATATCAGACAACCCACAATGCCCAGCTTCTTAAAGAAATCAAAGATATTAAACAAGAAATAGACATTGTTTTGACTGGGGAAGTTGAGAAAAAACTTAGATATCTGAAGCAAGATTATTATGAACAGGGAGCAAAGGCAAATAGATTATTAGCAAGGCGACTCAGAAAACAGCAAACAGCAAATACCATACATAAAATTAGAAACCATACTAATAATCTTGAATATAGTGAAGAGGCAATAGAAGAAACTTTTAGAAAGTATTATGAAAATCTATATAAACAACCTCCCTCTTCAAGTAATATTGAAAAAACTAAATTTCTTAATGCTTTGGATTTACCTACAATTGGAAATGAGCAAAACAGGAGACTCACAGCACCTATAACACATGAAGAAATATCTAGAGCCATTTCAAGACTTAGGGCTAAAAAATCCCCTGGAAGTGATGGGTTTCCAGCAGAGTGGTACAAGACCTTTAAAGAAGAACTGATACCCATATTATTACCATCATTCAAATATACATTAGAGATGGGCCAGGTCCCAATCTCCTGGAGAGAGGCAATCATCTCTGTAATCCCTAAGGAGGGGAAAGATACTGAATATTGTGGCAACTATAGACCCATATCTGTTCTTAATGTGGACTACAAGATATACACATCTATAATTGCTGAACGATATGGAAAAATCATGGCACATCTGATTGACGAAGATCAAACAGGTTTCATTATGGGACGTAAAACTCAGGACAGCATTAGGAGAACCCTCCATGTAGTTGACTCAATACAATCCCAAAAAACTAGAGCTATCCTTGTAAGCCTGGATGCTGAAAAAGCATTTGATAGTGTAAACTGGAACTTCCTGTATGTAGTACTCGAAAGATTTGGTTTCAATAAAGACTCAATTAAATGCATAAAATCCATTTATCAAAACCCTACAGCAAGAATAAAAATTAATGGCAGTCTAACAAAACAGATAAAGCTTGAGCGAGGTACTCGCCAAGGATGCGGTCTCTCACCTCTTCTCTTTACGTTATACATTGAGCCCTTTGCACAAGCTGTGCGAGAGAGTGAGGAGGTGAGAGGAGTCAATATTAATGGAAGAGAACATGTCATAAGCCTGTTTGCAGATGACATTATAATATACCTGGATAACCCAAATCAAAATATTATTCCTTTGGTGGATCTGGTGAATTCTTTCTCTCAACACTCAGGTTATAAAATTAATGTTACTAAGACTCAGGTGCTGTCATTTAATTATACTCCATCAGAAGAGATTAGAACCATACTCAAGATAAATTGGGATTTAAAATTCATAAACTATCTTGGAGTAAAAATAACTAAAAAACTAAGTAATCTTTATAAGGCTAACTATGACACTATTAACCTCCAAATTAGACAGGACTTAAACAGATGGACAACTTTTTCACTAGATCTAAATTCAAGAATCTCTGTAATAAAAATGAATATCCTCCCACGGTTGTTATATCTTTTTCAAGCTCTTCCAGTTAAAATCCCACCAGAGAGATTTAAATACTGGGATAAGATTATTTCTAGATTTATTTGGAATGGGAGGAAGCCCAGGATAAAATATTCAACACTACAGTTGTCAAGGGAACAGGGTGGAATGGCACTCCCTCACCTAAAGGATTACTATTGTGCAGCACAACTACGACATGTAATTAAATGGTGTGATCAAACCTACTGTGCTAAGTGGAAAGACATTGAAATGGTAGTGGGTGATGTCCCACTCCAGACATTACTTGGGGATGTTAAACTTAGGAAGGCACAACAGCACCGACTGGATTCAATAACTTCTCATACCTTGGACATCTGGTTTGAAAATATAAAACAAAACAAACTGGAAAAGGAGGTTGGGATGATACGTTGGGTTGCACATGATGGCAGTTTTACACCAAATAAACATGATCAGGGATTTAAACATTGGGAGTACAATGGAATAACTGCAATCTGTACTATAATTAAAGATGGTAAGATGATGAGTTTTGAAGAATTAAGAGGGAAATATCAACTGGAAAAAACAGACTTCTTTCGATATTTGCAGCTGAGAGACTATTTTTTGAGAGAAATACAAAGCTCTCAAACATCATATGGTGTACTTGGCTGGGTGATTAAAACCTACAAAGGAATTCAATACAAAGAAATAACATCACTATATAAAACTCTGAGGGAAGACACATCAACATCAACCATATATATAAAAACTAACTGGGAGAAAGAATCTAAAATTGAAATATCATCTGAAGAATGGCGGGATATATGTATAAATCAGAGCACAACAACAAACTCTAGACTTTGGAGAGAGTTTGGATGGAAAAACCTCATTAGGTTCTTCATTACACCCAAGATAAAGAGTAAACAAACCAAATCTCATTTACCGTGTTGGAGAATATGTGGAATTTTAGAAGCAAACCATACACATATATTCTGGGAGTGTCCAAAATTAGATTCATATTGGCAAAATGTGAATACTACAATCAGAGTTATTTTGGGATACTCATTATCAAAAGATTTTAAAACAATGTATCTTGGAAATGTAAAAAAATGTGTATTATATGAAGATATGTACTTGATTAAGATCCTGTTAATTGCATGTAAAAAAGCTATAACAAGAAACTGGTACCAGATAAATGCTCCCTCCGTACAACAATGGCTGAATATTGTTAGTGAAATTTATGAGATGGAGCGAATGACCTACATTCTTAGACTAAAAGAAGACGTTTTTTTGAATAAGTGGAAAAAATGGACACAGTACAAAACCCAAGAAAAGATATGAGGAAACTCAATGTCATTAACAGTGACATTTGTAGACCATAGACACCTATGACCAAGATTTATTTTATTTTTATTATTATATATTTTTTTTATATGTATACATTTTTTTTCATAGTTATTGTTGTATGAGTGTGTGCACCCCTTTATTGTTGTTTTTGGGAATTATTGTAATGAGAGGCCTGCTTAGGCTACTATAATCTGGAAAAAGTCAGTGATATATCCTTGGAATGTTATTTTTCTATTGAAAATGTTAATAAAAATTAAAGTAAAAAAAAAAAAAGAAACTTGACATTTTTACAGTTGCTGCTGTCCACTCCAGCGTAGGATCACCCCAAACATAAAAAACGTTTTAATCTCAACAAAGACTGTCGGAGCTGCAGTTCGGCTCGTAGAAAACCCACTCCAGTAGGAACGGGGGTCACGTGCTGCTGATTTTATCTGCCAGCAGCATGAAAACACAACAACTGACCCTCTGCCTCCCCCCAGTGCGCGTCATCAGACGCATGTCTCAGTGTCTCCCAGTGTGACCGTGACAAGCTGCCAAAAGGGGGCGGCAGGAGCGTTATGACAATTTAGGTGGGTACCCGGCATAAGGCCGCTATCGAAGCATCCTGGGCCTCCATAACACCTCAGCAGTGCCACAGGCTGATTGCCTCCATGCCACGCCGCATTAAAGCAGTCATTTCTGCAAAAGGATTCCCGACCAAGTATTGAGTGCATAACTGAACATAATTATTTGAAGGTTGACTTTTTTTTGTATTAAAAACACTTTTCTTTTATTGGTCGGATGAAATATGCTAATTTTTGAGACATGAATTTTGGGTTTTCATGCACTCTATGCCAAAATCATTAGTATTAAAACAATAAAAGACCTGAAATATTTCAGTTAGTGTGAAATGAATCTAAAATATATGAAGGTTTCATTTTTATCATTACATTATGGAAAATAATTACCTTTATCACAATACGCTATTTTTTTTAGAAGGACCTGTATATGAACTGAGTGATTCTATCTGAACTCTGCAGTGCCTCTATGAGCTGGCTGCTCAACCGTCTTTGAGTCCACTTCACCCCCCTCTGTGTAATGTCGGCGTCATTATGTACTTGTGTGCAAGACTTTTTTTTCATTACCACATTTTTTACCTTGAAGCAGAGGTCAAAAATGTGTTAGGAATTTTATTTTGTCTCCAAACCCTATGTGTCATTTTTCACCACTTTTATTGTCTGTCCAACAGATCTCACTTGTAAATGAGTCTTCGAGGCTCAATGTGACTTATCTGTTTAAATAAAGGTTGAATTAATTACTTTAACCATTCATATAACACTCTACTAGAGCCCTACAAAGCTAATTGAACAAATCATTCTAAAGAGACTAATCAGAGCTTTAGATCACATTCATACACCGATGGGACACACATCAGAGGCAGTGAGGGGTTCAGTGTCTTGCCCAGGGACACTTCAGCATGCGACTGCTGGTGGATTCGAACCCCCAACTCTTGCAATGGAGGACGACTGCTCTAACCACTAGTGTCATGTTACCCCCAACCCTCTGCCCCATCACATCCACCGACCACATCCCTCCTCAGTCAAAATCTATATAAAGTGTCTGACACATCTTGGGGTGTCTATGAGTGCACACCTATTTCTCCAGCTCCCCGAGCGCCTTCTATGGCTGCTCACTGCACCGCCTGGTAGGTGGTTGGGTTAAATGCAGAGACGAATTTCGTCTGTGTATGGGAAACATACGCAGATGACAAGATTAGACAATTATTATTATTATTATTATTATTATTACTGCTCGGTGTCCCCCTCCTTGTGCCACAGTAGTAGTTTGGGCTTCAGACCCAGGATCTGCCTTCCGTCTGTACCAAGGATTCTGGTTTCCCTTCAGCTGACTTTGGTTATTCAAACTAGCTTCCCCTCCCCCTTGATTCTTCCTTCTCCTCCTTAATCCACCACTTTGCCAGGTTGCTGTCCTTTCAGAGCTCCCACAGAGTCAAGAATTTTGATTACATTGTCAAAGTGAAGTCAGGGCTATTTATTCCAAGTTCATGGTCGCCTGGAGGACCTGGTTTGGAAAATAAACCAGGAGCAGGGAGGCGAGACTGTGCCTCTTCTTTTATTTTTGTGACCAAACAAATTAAACATAGCTTTCTTTGTTTCGTCATAAAACTATTTTTTTTCAAGCTGGGTAAAGAAAAGCTATCAAAAAAATCCTCCACACAATGTAAGTGACAGACAAAGTTCTACAGCAGCAGATAGTGGTTTTACAAAATGGTGACTGACAGGCTGGACTTACTTTTTTCACTATTAAAAGGAATAAACATGTTGTAACATTTTGTCTTCTTCACACTACAAACTTCAATGTATTTTACTGGGATTAACACTAAAAGTAGAGTTTTTATGGATGAAGGATGATGGATTGAAAGTGCTGAATTCAAAGCTTGGATTTTTGTTTTATGTCTTTACTGTATTGTGTTCCTTAGTCTTCAAGAGCTTTTCAATTAGAATTTTTCAATAACAAACCTACGTCTTCACAGATTGGTGACTATTGAAAACTGGATTGCTACATCAAAATCCAAGATGATAGTCAGAGTCAGAGATTCTTTATTGTCATTTGCACCCCATGTGGTACATGTGATGGAAAGAAACTATACCATACCATACCATTTTATTTATAGAGCACTTAAAACAGCGACAAGGCCAACCAAAAGTGTTGCACAAACAAACAACAGGCAACACACACAATTAAGTACAAAAAATAGACATAAAAACATTGCAGATAATATATAAAATGACCAAACACAGATCAGCTGGTGTTGAAAGCAACAGAATAGTAATGGGTCTTTAAACGGGATTTGAAAACCGAGAGGGAGGGGCCTGTCTGATGAGCAGAGGTAACTTGTTCCAAAGTCTTGGTCCTGCTACAGGGAAGTCCCTGTCACCTCTGCGTTTAAGATGAGTCCTTGGAACTGTTAAAAGTACCTGGTCCGCTGACCTCAAAGCACGTGGTGGGACATAACGGCTCTAGCAAATCAGCGAGATAGGTGGGGACGAGACTGTTCAGCGATTTGTGGCTACAGGAGAATTTTGAACTGGATTCGAAGAAGAACCAGTAGCCAGTGCAGGGAGGCCAAGACTTGTGTAATGTGCTCTCTTTTGCCTGTACTGGTTAAAAATCGGGCTGCTGCGTTCTAATCCAGTTGTAATCGTGCAATGGTGGTCTGACTGATACCAAACAGGAGTGAATTGCAGTAATTCAGCCTAGATGTAATAAATGCGTGAATTATTGTCTCCAGGTTATTTTGGGATAATATGGGCTTCAGCTTAGACAGTTGCCTCAGCTGGAAAAAACAGGATTTAACGATCATGTTTACATGACTGTTGAGTCTCCTCCCTGGGCTGCCACCTTACCGTGGTGGAGGGGTTTGAGTGTCCCAATGATCCTAGGACCTATGCTGTCAGGGGCTTCATGCCCCTAGTAGGGTCACCCAAGGAAGACAGGTCCTAGGTGAGGGACCAGACAAAGTGCAGCCCAAAGACCCCTTATGATGAGTCAAATAAATGGAATAATGTTCCCTCGCCCGGACGCGGGTCACCGGGGCCCCACTCTGGAGCCAGGCCCGGAGGTGGGGCACGTTGGCGAGCGCCTGGTGGCCGGGCTTTTACCCATGGAGCTCGGCCGGGCACAGCCCGAAGAGGAGACGTGGGTCCCCCTTCCCATGGGCTCACCACCTGTGGGAGGGGCCAAAGGGGTCGGGTGCAATGTGGGATGGGTGGTGGCCGAGGGCGGGGACCCTGGCGGTCTGATCCTCGGCTACAGAAGCTGGCCATTGGGACATGGAATGTCACCTCTCTGGTGGGGAAGGAGCCTGAGCTAGTGTGTGAGGTTGAGAGGTTCCGACTAGAAATAGTCAGACTCACCTCAACACATGGCTCTGGCTCTGGAACCAGTTTCGTTGAGAGGGGTTGGACACTCTTTCACTCTGGAGTTGCCCCTGGTGAGAGGTGCCGAGCAGGAGTGGGAATACTTGTTGCCCCCAATCTTGGTGCCTGTACGTTGGGGTTCACCCCGGTGAACGAGAGGGTAGCCTCCCTCCGCCTTTACTTTGACCACTCGCTAATATTTAATATTGGATAATTTTCCTCAGTAAATAATTGACCAAGTATAATATTTAGTCTCATTTGTTTAACTAGGTTCTCTTGATCTACTTTTAGGACTTGTGTGAAAATCTGAAGATGTTTTAGGTCAGATTGATGCAGAAATATAGAAAATTATAGAGTTCACAAACTTTCATGTACCACTTAGCTCAGACTCTGTAAAAGTGGCAGAGTTGGAGTAGATTTTGTGTTTGCCAATGTTGTGCTGTGGTGGCCATCTTGAATGGGGTTAACTCCAAATATCATTGTTTTTGATGCACAGCCGATGGTTTCTTTTTGAGTGTTTCACCTAAATCTGTGCACAAGGCCTTGAGATATTTTAATAACATTGCAAACAAACACAGGCACACACAAACTACAACATTATCCTGTCCTAACATAGATGACAGGTGATAAAGATTTAACAAACTGATTTAATTGTTATTCATTCTGAATTTATACTTGATCATTTTGAAGTTGGATACTCAGATTAATTTTTCACAGACAGAGAAACTCCAACATGCTGCATGGTGCAGTGTTTAGATGTAATCAAAGGCGTCTTTTTTGTTGTCTATGTTTGTAAAAACGTAAAAATAAGATTAACTGCCTTCAATTTATTACATATCTTTATTTTTATATATCACGTACTATTATAAGTAGTATTTATGTAACACTTAAGGAGTTGTGTTGTGTTTATGTGATGCTTTCAGTACACTTTGCAGCTCTGGACAGCCTTCACTTCTTGGTAAAACAAGTAGTGGCTCTTTGAATGAGAAAGGTTAGAAACTATGAACAGGAATGTACTTTGTGTTTTCTCTCTGTGTAGTTTTGAAAAGGTAAAGTGACACTTGTTTATTTGGGGGAAGTCTGCATGCCGCTCCAGCTCATGTAGACACAACACAGATTACTTATTTTCAAAATAAAATCTTTGTTTGGGTTTCAACACAAAACTCACATGGAGCTCAGTGGGAAACCTGCACAGGTGAGTGCAGCATCCTCCTCAGCATTTCTTTCTGTTTGACGTGTTTCACCTCTTTATAGTACTGATATTCAACAAGAAGAGGATTAGGGCCATGGTGCAATAGTTTTTTCCCTTATTTCTATGGCTAAAAAGTCATAATTCTGAGATTAAAATTAAACTTCTGAGATTAAATTCAGAATTCTGAGATTTAGGTATGCACAATATTGGAATTTTGGCCAATATCCGATATGCCGATTTGTTAACATTTATGTGGACGATAACCAATACCGATATTGAAGTGATATAAAGATGCCAAAAAGGGGGCTGAAAATGATGTAACACTTCAACTTGGATTACGTTTAATGTCAAATTTATTTATGACATTTACTCTCTCTAACACAGTGACAACACTCGACCAACGCAAATTTGTAAATTTTCACAAATCTAAACTCAACTTGTTCACAAGCGACAAGTGAAAAGCGCATACATAGTAGAGGTGTAATGGGATGCTAAAATCACATTTTCGTTTGTTTCAGTTTCAAGGAGGTCTCGGTTAGGTTAATTTTGGGTACAAGAAAAAGACTAAATAAAGACTTACAAAATGTTTATTTCGAAAATGTGTCAAGTAAAAAATATGTTTGTATAAAAATAAATAAAAGCGACCCATTTGGATGATATTTTAAATAAACGGCACTCTTTACAATAAATAAACTATACTAACATTAATAAAAATCTTAATAAACACAATAACAGCCAGAACAATAAGCAGCAACAGACTGTTTACAATCTAACTAATCAGGTTTTAAGTTTTTGTCCAAAAAGTCCAACTTGTCCACATTTTCTGCTAAAAGCACAGATCTAGTTGCAGTGAATATCTCCAGCGGTGTAGAACATCATCTCAATAACAACAGTAGCAGCAGTGTGGCTGTATTTGTCCTCATTACTCACAACCTCTTCTTGGACCTGCTGCCCCAGGTGGGACAGGTGCCTGGAAAAGTTCAGAGTTCAGTCATCACAGACTTCTTAGCTGCAGGTGGATGTCCCTGAAGAGGAAGAAGTCAACTGCTACTCTGTCCCAGACTGGAAATAAAACACAAAAAGGTTAAAAAAAAGAGTTAATAAGATTATAATTTTAAATTAAAAAGGTTAATTAGATAATAATAATAAAACAACAAAACCTCTTCTTGAATGGTTGAGATGGTTGAATCTCTCTGTCATCATCATCATCATCATCATTATCATCATCATCATCATCATGGCAGGGCTTTAATCTGCTCCAGGGCTTGTTGACAATATCAGTTTTAGTTTTTTCATAAAGTGCTGAACTTTTTGGCTGAAGTGTTGACATGATGGATGTCGTAGCGACGCTCAAGAACTTTAAAGCCGACACATAAACGACATTCAGACGTAGATCCAGAGCTTTAAAAACTCCTACAGCTTGTGTTATTGCTCTGATTTACCTGATAAATGTTGTTTAAATGCAGCGGCTGTTAGCGGTGTTAGCAACAAGCTGCTTTTCTTGCTTGTAGAAGAGACGTTAACATTCGGATGACGTCGTTTCAAGTCCGTTAACGTTAGACGTGTTGCTGCTGCAGATCTAATCTTCGTGAAACAACGTCCACGCACAGCTTTGGATTTGCGCTCGTCTTTTTACAAGGAAGCCATAACGTTCCCAAACAGGACACCGCTACGAGAAGCTAGGCGGCTAATGCTACGCGTGCTGCAGATAATAGTGCAGTGCTGAAACTCGCCTAGGAACTTTAGTTCCGCGGCGCACATATTCTCCCGTTAATAACGTTTAATGGGTGAAAAAATAACCGAAACGGTACGTAGGTGGACCGAACCGAACGTGCCGTACCGAAACGGTTCGGTACACCCACGTGTACCGTTACATCCCTAGTAGATTACTTAACAATATTAAATAATTTTATAACAAATGAAGTACACTTGAAATATATTTATTAAGGCATAACAATGAACAAACAAATAATAATTTTGTTATATGTATTTTCAGTAAAAGGCAGAGTTATATGTTGGACAGCTTCGTACAAAGGGCGGGATGTTCGGTTGTGCAGCAGCTGTGTTCACAAACAGCATTTAAAATAAGATCATCACAGCTGCTGTCCATGGTGGAAGATGAAGGCTTCCAGAAGATCATCTTCACCTTCAATCCAAATTATGTCCTTCCGTCCAGATCCTACTTTGTAAATTCCATTCAGTTTTCCAATCCATAAATATTTTACAGCATTTAGATTTTTATGTGATGTTAAGCAATACAATATTTAAAAAAAAGGGACTTAAATGGGTTGTTTATTTAATGTTCTTTTTTCATGTATTTGTATTACTCATAAAATGAGTAGGGTAGTTACTGCAGAACCTGACAAATTATGTTTCCGATTTTCATTCAACCTTTATTTAGACAGATGAGTCACATTGAGCCTCGAAGACTCATTTACAAGTGAGATCTGCGCTTAGACAGACAAAAAGTAATGAAATTAGACACATTAGGAGATGGAGGCGAAAAATGTCCTATTAAAATCTTTCTTCATACCTGAGATTTTTTTTCTTCTAATATTAAAAACACCTCGCACAAATAAGCACATAGTGACGTAGACATTCTGCAGAGGGGGGGGGGGGAGACACAAGCCGTGTTTCCATCAAGGTTTCTAGGTGCGCATTTTGAAGTATCGCAGCAGAAAAGCTTAATGGAAACGGCAAAATCCGTATTTACTTTCTCAAGTTCGCCAAAAAGTTTATACGCTCGCTTGAGGTGGTTTTTGGGATGTTCGAAAATGAGCAGATGCGCACAGCGACAGATGGAAACACATTTGCCGACTCGTGCTGCCGAAGCGAACATTCACGTCACGTGACTGATCAGCTGTTTCCGCTCCGGACAACATGTAACATCGCTAAAACTAGTTTGTATGACAGAATAAATACAACTCGACCGATAGCAACACGTACCTGAAATATTCTCTCCTTTTTGACGAGATGTGTGGCCAGGTTCTGTTTTCAACTGCTACTTCCTGTTTACTGTAGACATGCGCAGTGCTGACGTCTGACGTAATGACGCTGACGTCTGACGTAATGACGCTGTGCGTGGCTTGGTAGATGCGCTTCAAGCCAGCAGATGGAAACACTTCTGCTTCGCATTAATTTGTATTTACATATTTGCGAGATTTCAAAAATTAGCTCAAAAATCGAAATGAAAATGGATGGAAACACAGCTACAGAGAACGATGAGCAATGTTCATAGATGCTCTCAAGGTCACTGTAAGAGTTCTGATAGGAATGGAATAATCAACAGCTCACTCCGATGAGATCCATAAACATTCTCGAGGATGTCGGGGAATGGCCAAGATCAACGCTAATGAGAATCCAAGAGTCCTGAAATTCATTCATTCATTCAACCTTTATTTAGTCAGGTAAATCTCATTGAGCCTCGTGGACTCATTTACAAAAGCGACCTGCTAAAAGAATGATGAACAGCAATGGTAGAATTTCCTTAAACAATAGACAATATAAAAACAAAAGAGAGAAATACATAAAAAATGATGGATGGGCAGAGGGGGAGGGAGCAGAATGCTTTTCCCTGTTCAAATTTTTTCTAAGATCCAATGGTTTTGTTCCTCAGCAGAGGCCACGCCTCCAGCAAGAATCGGTTCTCTATAACAGAAAGTCCAGACCCTAGTACGAAGCGAAGTGAAGGACAAGGGTCTGGTTTTAACCAGGCTACATGAGGCAAGGTGGTTAAAAAAAACAGAAAAAAATAGTATTGACATGGACAAGAAATGGAAACATCTTTATCAAAACACATGACGGGTCTCAGGCTAAAATGATAAAAGAACTGAAGGATCTGAAAAAACTTAGAGGAACTCAGGAGATGATAAAATACAAATTAATGAAAAACTCACACACAAAATGGACATAATATCAAAGTCAAAGTCAACTTTATTGTCAGAACTGCAATATGTACAGGACATACACAGGATTGAAATTGCGTTTCTCTCAGTCCCTCGGTGCAACAGTAACCATTTAAACACTAAAACATTTAATAAACATAAGCATAAAATAGTAAAAGTGTAACACTGTCCTGAGTTTTTGCATAGTAGTATAAAAGTATGAAAATTTACACCAACACTAAAACACTAAACATTTAATGAACATAAGCATAAAATGAAATAATAAAAGTGTAATACTGTCCTGAGTTTTTGCATAGTAGTATAAAAAGTATAAAAAGTATATCTATAAAATAAACTGAAGGTTCTAGCATTGACATTTGCAAAGAGTGGCAAAGCAGCATATGAGTTAATGTACACAGTAGTATATGTATGAGGTAGTTGATGTTGGTATAGAGGCAAAGTGGCATATGCAGTAAGGCACATAAGGCACATTGGGCATCCTTAAAGCCCAACACCCACCATGTTTTCAAATTGCATCGCCATTAATATTTATTAGTTTATTTAAAAATAATACAGGAGCGTTTACTTATATTGTGGAGAAATAACACTAAATGTGTTATTTCATGATTTATAGCAGATTTTAGCATGCAGCTCCGGGAAAATCTGCCCCTCTCCATATATGGGCATTCACTTGGGCATTCACGTCACCAAAGTGACGCCTTGGAGTTACAGGCGAGCCGAGCGAGGAAAAGAAAAAGGAAGCATTTTTAAATATTCCCTAAAGCTGCCTGTGTTGATTAATCCTGCTGTCGCTCACTCATGTCTATCATATTCTTAGCGAGCATCCACTTAGACATACTAGTTTAATTCGTTTGATCGCGACAAATTCATTCATTTCCGCATCGGCTTTTTATTCTCTCGCCCCGTGATCAGAAAGGCAGCCAGCCGCGCAGCTGAGCTCTGCCCGCGCGCGTGCTGCCCGACCCGTGCTCCTCGCAACAAGGCTGACGAGAGATAAGAGCAGATACATACACTCGAGGGAGCAAATTACACCGGCACGAGGAACTTCAAAGGTGACCAGCGGAACGAGGAGCCAGAGACGCGCGCGGCTCGCGGCTCGCTCCATTGGGCAGAATGAATGAGAGCAGCAACAGGTCCGCAGCGGTGTTATAAAATAAATAATAAATAAGATCAGAGCGCTGGTCCATATACACACAAATGCACCAGGAAATATGCAGGAAATATGCAGTTTTAACGCACTCTCTCTCATAAACCTCCATGGAAACTCACTCCTACCTTCTGCCTTCTGGGTGGAGATCGATGTAACAAAAGGCATGACCCTTCGGGACTCTTCGGCCAGGTTTCCGGATTCATTCGGGAGTGTTTTTTTTTTTTTTTTAACCCTCGCCTGTCCCAAATGCAAAAATGAAAATAGACCTAATAATAAATTACAGTAATTGTCCAATATGGTGAATTGTTAGTGTCATGGTGGGTGTTGTCCTTTAAATAAGGCTAGTCAGAGAATACTGTGTGTGAGATTGTTGTGTCCGTACCACAAGGCCAGGCGGCTCACCTCGTTCCTGTAGTCCGTCTCATCGTTGTTGCTGATGAGACCCACCACTGTTGTGTCGTCCGCAAACTTGATGAAGTGGTTGGAGCTGTACGATGGTGTGCAGTCGTGTGTTAGCAGGGTGAATAGAAGGGGGCTCAGCACACATCCTTGTGGGGCCCCTGTGTTCAATGTGATGGTGCTAGATGTGTTACTCCCGACCCGTACTGTCTGTGGTCTCCCGGTCAGGAAGTCTAGCAGCCAGTTACACATTGAGGTGTTCAGCCCCAGACTGTCCAGTTTAAGGATGAGCTGTTGGGGGATGATGGTGTTGAATGCCGAGCTGAAGTCGATGAACAGCATTCTAACATAAGAGTCCTTCGTGTCCAGATGTGTGAGAGCTGTGTGGAGGGCAGAGGAGATGGCATCGTCGGTTGAGCGATTAGGTCGGTATGCAAATTGGAAGGGATCCAGGGAGGCAGGGAGGACAGATGTGATGCTTTTCATGACTAGCCGTTCAAAGCACTTCATCAGGATGGGGGTGAGTGCTACTGGGCGATAGTCATTGAGGCATGCGGGCGTTGCCTTCTTTGGGACAGGGATGATGGTGGTGGCTTTGAAACAGGTGGGGACGATGGCCTGGCTCAGTGAGATGTTAAAGATGTCCGTGAAGACCGCTGCGAGTTCCCCTGCACAGTCCTTCAGCACACGACCAGGTATGTTGTCAGGACCAGAGGCCTTCCGGGCGTTAATCTTGATGAATGATCGCCTTACGCTGTCTGAGGACAGCGCCAGCACCTGGCCATCAGGAGAGGGGGGAGTTTATGTGCAGGTGTGCTGTTACTTGCCTCAAACCGAGCAAAGAACTCATTCAGTTCATTCAGCGTAGAGGTTGAGCTGTCACAGGTCTGGGGGGATGGTTTGTAGTTTGTGATGGTCTGTATTCCCTGCCACAGACTGCGTGTATCCTTGCTGTCCTTGAAACGGTGAGCTATTTTCCTGGAATACTGCTTCTTGGCCTTTCTGATGCCCCGGGCCAGGTTCTTTCTGGCTGCCCTCAGGCCCACCTGATCTCCCGCTTTGAAGGCAGCATTCCTGGCTTTCAGGAGTCTGTAAACCTCAGCTGTCAGCTAGGGCTGTGCGATATGACGATATATATCGTGGGGACGATAGAAACGTGTCTATCGTGCTACTTTCCTTCTATCGTCTCTATCGTGATAAATAAGAATAAAAAAATAACGGTCGCAAAGAAGCTTCATATTGTGGTTTTGCGAGATGACGGCGCTGCTTTATGTTTGACGCACGCGCGGGTTTGCGACACATGCTTTACGTTGTTAAACTCGAGTTCAACAGAGACGCAGCCGGCATGAAGCCGGTGTCACCAGATATCTATGGGTGTCACAACATGGAGAAACAGCTGCGCAGGCAGCCCAAGAAGAAGAACTTTTACCAAAAAGAGGGGAAGCTCACCTTGTTAGCTTCCATTATTTAGCTCCGCTGAAACTCGGAGACAAAATGGGTCCAGAGGACACGAAGTTCAACCGAGTCCGAACTCGGGTCCAGTTAACCAATACAAAACAGACCAGAGACACAACAGAACCGGAATCAAACGCAACGTTTTCTCTTTTCTGTTTCTTTGCCTTGTTTACTCCAGATTCCAGTCAGAGCGGATTTCTTCTTCGTGGGTTTTATTAGCAGCCGTTGTTTTACCGCCACCTGCAGGAAAAATTTGGACCAAAGTAGGTCCAAAGTTGGACCAAAGTTTCTACTTTGGTCCAAATTTCCTTGTTCTTTTTGTTCACATTCTTATAATTGTAACTGTATCTGTAGTAAAATAAAATAAAAAATAAAATAAAAACTTTGGTCCAAATTTTTCCTGTACACACACACACATCGTGTTGTATATATACAACATGATGTGTTTGTGTGTACTTGGAAAAATTTGGACCAAAGTTTTTTTTTTATATCGTGATATATATCGTTATCGTGATATAAAAAAGTCCATATCGTGATATATGATTTTTTCCATATCGCCCAGCCCTACTGTCAGCCATGGCTTCTGATTAGCCTGAACAGTGATGGTCTTGAGGTTGGTTACATCATCAATGCACTTGGTGATGTATGAACATGCAGTGTCTGAGTACTCCTGGAGACATGTGTTGTTGTATGTGGTAGCAGCTTCTTTGAATATATTCCAATCTGTGGTTTTATCTGTGGAAAAAAAAAGAAGTTTGTGTTTATGCCTGTGGTTATCGCACACTCCTTTTTTTTCTCCAATAAAAGACAAACGTAAAATAAGTTGTCCCGAGTGGGATTTGAACTCACGTCAAGAAAAGGCTTGGAACTGAAACCCATTGGTGATGTATGAACATACAGTGTCTGAGTATTCCTGGAGACATGTGTTGTTGTTTGTGGTAGCAGCTTCTTTGAATATATTCCAATCTGTGGTTTTATCTGTGGGAAAAAAAAGAAGTTTGTGTTTATGCCTGTGGTTATCGTACACTCCTTTTTTTTCTCCAATAAAAGACAAACGTAAAATAAGTTGTCCCGAGTGGGATTTGAACTCACGTCAAGAAAAGGCTTGGAACTGAAACCCAACGCTCTAACCACTAGACTACCGGGTATGTTGCATTTTGTAGTTCCAGTTTTGGATTTAAGGAATCGCCCTCAGAAAATTCTAGTTACGCCCGTGTAAAATACGCTGATTTGTAATCAGTTATTAACAGAAATTAAACTCAGTAACACTAACAGTTGAGCAGAGTCAGAAAATCTTTATTGTCATTTGCACCACATGTGGTACGTGTGATGAAACGAGATTATTTACACAGGGTCCCTGTGTAAATAATCTGTTTAACCAACCAGCGGCAGCAGTACACTTTCCTGTCCCTGTCTAAAACTCTGCCTGCTGCTAAAACAGCCAATCAGTGATTCAGTGGGTGTTGTGAAGTAGCCACTTGGAATTGCCAACTGAGATTGAATAATGTTACACTTTGAGCAGGGTTCAGAGTGAAAATGAAAATGCAAATTGTTCTTAGTTTCCTTTGCATTTCTACTACACAATGAGCAGTCTTGAAGAAGAAAATGAAAATGATTTATTTTAAATTTTATTTATGAGACAAAAAAGGCAGCTTGACTTCGAAATGAAAAAGCATTTCTGCTATTTCATTTTAATTTTCAAAATTGACATTTCAAAATGAATTTTGGTCACTTTTTACTAGGACATATTTTGAAAATTAAATGTTAAACGTTATTTTATTCATCATTTTAATTAATTTACAAATTGAGCAGTCTCGAAGAAGAAAATGAAAATGCAATTTGGATTATTCATTTTAAATTTTATTTATGAGTCAAAAAATGCTGCTTGACTTTGAAATGAAAAAGCATTTCTGCTAATCCATTTTAGTTTTAAATATGAGACATATCCGCTTCCATATAAATCTGTATCAGTTGATATCAAAGCCAACAAGAATTACAACTCATAGTGCTACAATAATTGATAATATTTTCACAAATATAACAAATGGGGATGTGATAGGTGGTATTTTAACAACTGACTTAAGTGATCATTTACCAGTTTCACAATCTATAAAAAAATGATCAAAGCATCACAAAAGCAGTTACAACGAAGAAAAAGATAATAAACACATCAAAAAAAGCTTTGGATAAATTAAAAGAGGATCTAGATAAACAAGACTGGAATGAAGTGTATGTTGATGATGTGAACAGATCATATGAGTTTATGAATATCTTAGAAGCTCTGTATGAGAATAATTGTGTGCAAAAAAAAAAATACAACGAGAAATATTGACCAACCATGGATGACAAAAGGGTTGAGAAATGCTTGTAAAAAAAAAATTGTATTCATGCTTCTTGAAATTGCGAAGTCAGAACGCTGAAGAAAAATATAAAAAGTAAAAAAATAAATTAGTAGGGATTATAAGGAAACATAAGAAAGAATATTATAGTGAATTATTAGATAAAAGTAATGGTGATATGAAAGCAACATGACAAGTAATGAATAGTGTTCTGAAGAATCATAAAGTAAAAACTGGTATTTCACAATATTTTGTAAAGGACAACGATGAAATTCATGATGAGAATGAAATTGTAAATGGATCTAATCAATATTTTGTGAATGTTGGATCAAGCCTTGCAGCTAAAACACCAAAAGTACATAATAATGTGAGCCATTCAATTATAAGTTGTGCAAACTGTATTTTTCTAAATGGAACTGACAAAGAAGAAATGGTAAATGGTAAATGGAGCTTATTTATATAGCGCTTTCCAGCCCCCTGTGAGGAGCCCCAAAGCGCTTTACAATACCAACCATCCACCCATTCATTCAGACATTCATACACCGGTAGTGGTAGCCTGCCTTGCAAGGCGCCATCCAGACCTACCGGGAGCAACTCGGGGTTAAGTGTCTTGCCCAGGGACACAACGACACATGGTGGGCGGATGCGGGATTCGAACCTCCAACCTTCCGATCAGGGGTCGACTGCCATTACTACTACACCACGGCCGTAATGAACGTAATGAAAAATCTTACAGGCAAGAGATCAAAAGACTGGGTGGACATGGATATGATGTTTGTAAAGGACATAATGAGTCATAGTAAGTATGGTAAGTAAGTAAGGTTTATTTCTAGAGCGTTTATCACAGACATAAAATCACAAAGAGCTGTACAATAAAAATCAATGGTAAAAGTATACACAGAATAAAACAAGCATAAAAACTACAAATATTAATCAATAATGAATACAATAAAAGCATGACATAAAAGCCTGAGCGAATAAAAGTGTTTTCAGTTGTTTTTTAAAAAACCTCAACAGAGTCATCAAAACGAAGCTGCAGGGGCAAATTGTTCCACAGCCTGGGGGCCACCGACTGAAAGGCCCTGTCCCCTTTAGTTTTCATCTGCGTACGTGGAACATCTAAGAAGTTCTGGGTCTGTGATCGAAGGTCACGGGCAGCAGAGTATTTAGTTAAAAGGTGACAGAGATACACAGGAGCCATTTAAAGCTCTGTACGTGAGCACAAGGACTTTAAAACGGATTCTAAACTTGACTGGGAGCCAGTGAAGTGAATGCAGAACTGGAGTGATGTGGCAGTATTTACTGGATCTAGTGAGAAGTCTGGCAGCTGCGTTCTGAATCACTTGTAGGCGTGATACAGAAGACTCCAGGCAGGTAAAAAGGACATTACAGTAGTCCAGACGCGATGACACAAAAGCGTGAATAATGTTCTCTAGTTCAACTCTGGAGACCATAGGTCGTATTTTAAAAATGTTTTTTAGATGAAAGAAACAAGAACGGGAAATAGTCTTAATGTGAGACTCAAAACCCAGTGATGATTCAAATGTGACTCCAAGATTTCTTACTTTTGCTTTGGCTGCTGGGCAGAAAGAGGTAATTTTCTGATTGATTTTAGAGTGAAGATGACTGGGAGCAGAAATCAATGTCTCTGTCTTACTTGTGTTTAAAACCAAAAAGTTACTGGCGAGCCAGTCACTTATGCGGGACAAGCATTGGACAAGGATGGATAACATGTCCGGCTGGTGTGGTTTAAACGAAAAATACAACTGAATATCATCAGCATAAATGTGATAGGAGGAGATATCAGAAAAGGATTGAATAATGCTGGCGAGTGGGATAATATAAAAGGAAAACAAAAGCGGACCCAGAACCGAACCTTGAGGCACCCCACAATTTAAGGGGGCATAGTCAGAGGAGAACCTGTCTGTCTTGATGCAGAAAGTTCTGTGCGAGAGGTATGATGTGAGCCAGTCCAAAGCTGAGCCAGAAATACCAGCCAGAACTTGCAGCCTGTTTAATAAGACTGCATGGTCAACAGTATCAAAGGCAGCACTAAGATCCAACAGGACCAACACAGAGCATTTTCCATCATCAGCAGCCATTAACAGATCGTTGTGAACTTTTAAAAGAGCAGTTTCAGTGGAATGGTGTTTCAGAAAACCAGACTGAAGTGGATCAGAAATCTGTAATCAGGATTTGAGTTGGGTTTCTACAACTTTTTCAAGTACTTTACTGATTTTGATTTTACTGAAAAAGGGGCGGCCGTGGCGTAGTGGTAATGGCAGTCGTCACCCGATCGGAAGGTTGGCGGTTCGAATCCCGGTTCCCCACACCATGTGTCGTTGTGTCCTTGGGCAAGACACTTAACCCCGAGTTGCTCCCGGTAGGACTGGAAAGCGCCTTTCCTTGCATGGCAGTCTGCCGCTACCGGTGTATGAATGTGTGTATGACTGGGTGGATGGTTGGTATTGTAAAGCGCTTTGGGGCCCCTCATAGGGGGCTGGAAAGCGTTATATAAATAAGCTCCATTTACCAAAAAAGGCAGTTTAGAGATGGGACAGAAATTTGAAAGGGAGCTAGAATCCAGATTTGGCTTCTTTAAGAGAGGGGTCACTTCTGCTGTTTTAAAATAGGATGGGACAAATCCTTTGCTCAGTGAGTTGTTAATTATCATCAACACTGTTGGACCAATACAATTTAAAGTCTGGACAAGCAAAGATGGGGGTAATATTTCTAATGAACAATTAGAGACTTTCATTTTTCCAATTATTGAGGTCAGGTCATTTAAAGTAATCGGATTAAAATATGAAAATGACTGAGAGCACTGAGGCTCCACATGTTATTGAGCCGTTTACATATAGTATATGTAATTTATCATTCTCAACAGGAAAATTCCCAGATAACATGAAAGTAGCTAAGGTAGTTCCTCTTTTTAAAAACGGTGATAAATGTGTGTTCAACAATTATAGACTAATATCCTTGTTACCACAGTTCTCAAAAATTCTAGAAAAACTATTTGTGAACAGACTAGATCAATTTATAGATAAACAAAATATTCTAAGCAACAGTCAGTATGGGTTTAGAGCAAAAAAAAAAACTACATCAATGGCTCTCATGGAATTAATGGAACAAATAACTACCGTATTTTCCAGACTATAGGTCGCAGTTTTTTTGCCCAATTTGCATGCCCTGCAACCTATAGAGAGGTGAGACCTGTTTATGGATTTTACCCCATATTTTTAAACCAATTTTTTGCTCAGATTTGACCGTTTTTCATTTGGGCAAAAAATAAATAAAAAAATGGTGCAGTACCACTTTTGTCCGCTAGGGTACACCAACCGTTCCCACCTCGTGTCCGAAGGCAGCCTCCACTGTTCAGACTGACTCTGTCGCTGCCCGGCCTCCTGCTCTGGAGGTAACTACTGTTAGCTATACCCTGATGCATGCTCAATAATCCAGGTAGAAAAATCTAAAAAAGCTAAGTCTGGTCCTCTGGACCAGCTGGTTTCAGGCTGTCATCAGCCAACTGGTTGTGTAACACTGTGAGAGGGTGCTATTTATAAGACTGAGCTGAACCCAGCACCTCAGACTGAGGAAGTCTTTCGGACGAAAGACGAAACGTTTCTACAATTTTTTGCTTTGTTTTGTTTTTTTGTTTTTTGAATGTCCAGAGGACCAGACTTAGCTTTTTTAGATACTGTTAGCTATGTTTGTTAGCTGTGTTTGTTAGCAAGATAAGTCAAGAACCACAGGACAGATTTTTATCAAACTTACAGAAAGTAATCACTGTATGGACATTTACAACTGACTAGTTTTATGAGATGTTTGAGATTTAAAAAAAAAGATGTTTTATAGACGTAAACGTGTCGCGTTAGCTTCGGGTTATTTTCCTGCTACTTTTTGTCTAAATAACTCATAAACCACACCGCAGATTTTCTTGAAACCTACAGAACGTAATTACTTGGTGGTCATTTACAAACTGTGACCTGTATGAGACATTTGAGATAAAATTCGATTTATTTACAATTTACTTTTGCAGTGCACACGACCGTTTGGAAGACGTCAAAGCGAAACAATTTAAATCCAGCAGATTTGACCATTTCGTGAATTTATCAAGGAACGGTTAAGCTCAGGAACCCTTGTGCTATAATGTCAGCTATAATTTTTAGCAAACAAATAATTGTTTTTACCGTGTTCATTCATTCATTCATTCATTCAACCTTTATTTATACAGGCTAGCCTCGTTGAGTCACGGGGACTCATTTACAAGAGGGACCTGTCTCACTCACACCAAACAACCATCCACTCTCACACTCACACCTAGGGTCAATTTAGAGTCACCAATCAGCCTAACAAGCATGTTTTTTGGTCTGTGGGAGGAAACCGGAGTACCCGGAGGAAACCCACGCATGCACGGGGAGAACATGCAAACTCCACCCAGAAAGGCCCCGGACCGGGATTTGAACCGGCAACCTTCTCGCTGAGAGGCAGCAGCTCTACCAGTTGTGCCACCGTGCTGCCCGTGTTAATCTTGTAAAGGCATCTTTGTCTATTTGTATCTCTCCTTTAAGCCACATGTTAAAAACTTGGTAAAGAATGGTAAATGGTAAATAGACTCAACTTATGTAACGCCTTTCTATCTTATGAAGACACTCAAAGCGCTTTACACTACTGTACAATCTGTGCCCTCATTTACCCATTCATACAGCACTCTACTAGATCTGTACGAAGCTAATCGAACAAATCATTCTAATGAGACTAATCAGTGCTTTAGATCACATTCATACTAGGGGTGTGAATCTCTGTGTCTGGCTAATTGATTCGATTCCGATTTTTGGTGTAACGATTCGATTTAAAATCGATTTTTCAATTCAGAAACGATTTTCAATTCAGAAACGATTTTTTAAATTGAAATGGTCATAAATTTAGCTTCAGTTATGTAACTGACGAGCTGAAAAGAATAAACAATGTACTGTAAACAAATAGAACATTTATTTAAAACAATCATTTTAAGCTGAGAAGATTAAACAACAATGTAAACAAATGGAACATTTATTTAAAACAACAATTTTAGGTTTCTTCCTGTATCAAATTTTTTGCATTGTTTGATATTTATACCAAAAATAAGAACAAATAATATAGGTAGTCCTCGACTTACGACGCCCCCGACTTACGATGTTTCGGACTTACGAACGTATCTCATAAAAAAATAAATAATAATAATTTTTTTAAATAAATGCATACATGTACAGTACTGTACAGTCACCAAGCACTTAGCCTATCCTAACAGTTTTTAAAGATGAAGGAGTGAGTTGAATTGTCTCGCTCCTCCCTAGCAGGCGAGAGGGAGACAATTCAACTCACTCCTTCATCTTTAAAAACTGTGTTAGGATAGGCTAAGTGCTTGGTGACTGTACAGTACTGTACATGTATTCATTTATAAAAAAAATAAGAAAAATATATATATTTTTTTGTATGTGATCCGACTTACATCATTTTCTTTTTTTTTATACTTTATTTATCAATTTTCACATCACATTATTTACAACATTCGAGTTTTATAAAACTATGTCATTTTAATATACAAAAACCCCCATATAAAACAAAAAGTAAAAATCACACACAAAATAAAACATTTTCAAAACACACACATAATAAAAAATAAAAATAAAAAGTCTCAATTTGATAACAAATGAAGATGCAAAAATCTGTTCACTTTACAGCTAACTAAAGAAATATAGCAGCTGTTTGGTTACGATGGTGTAACCATCCTGAATGTTTCCATGTATTGTAAAAATGGCTGCCATGTCTTGACAAATTTAGCAGTTGAACCTGCCAGTGTACACCTCATCTTCTCTAAATGCAAAAACCTCATAAGCTCTGCAAGCCACTGTTCATGTGTAGGAGGAGCCTCCTGTTTCCACCTCAAAAGTATAAGACGCCTCGCAATCAACGTAGCAAAAGCTACTGCATTTGAATTTTGCTTGGAAAGTAAAGTATTCTGAGTCATGACTCCAAAAATTGCAGTTAGAGCAGAGGGGCAAATTTTAACATTGTATATTTCTGAGAGTGTATTGAATATAGATGTCCAATATGTATGAAGTTTTGAACACTCCCAGAAAGTATGAATAAGGGAACCAACTTCTGACCTGCATCGGTTACACAAAGGATCAGTCCCTGGACAGAACCTAGCTAGCTTTTCTTTAGAGATATGCAATCGATGCAAGATCTTGAACTGAAGGAGTCCATGTCTAGCGCATATAGAAGAGGAGTGTACCCTGTGAAGAATAGATTGCCAGAGCTCATCCGTTAATGTAACTGTAAGATCTCTTTCCCAATGTGATTTAATGATAGAAAGAGAAGGAGATTGTAGATCCAACAGTATAGTGTAGATCTCCTTAATTACCCCCTTTTTATGAATGTTTATACCTATGATTTTATCTAGAGCTGTCTCATCAGGTAATTCAGGAAATGAGGGATATCCATTCTTCACAAAATGTCGCAGTTGCAAATATCGAAAAAAATGTGTACGTGGGATATTAAACCGTTCCATAAGTTGTGTAAACGAAGCAAATGTACCATCAATGAAAAGGTGTTTAACTTGACTTAATCCATTTCTTTCCCAAATTTTAAAGGCAGAGTCGGACATAGAAGGTGGGAACATATGATTAGAGCAGATAGGAGTTTTAAATGACATAAAATGTAGCCCGAATCTTTTCCTGCACTGTATCCAAATTCTCAGGGAGTTATAAAGCAGAGGGTTGCATTTATAGGTACATATTTCTAAAGGGAGAGCGGAGGTCAATAACGCAGGTAAGCTAGTCTTGCCACAATTAGACGACTCAATCTGAAGCCAAGACGGGGTTTCTGTAGGAAAGTCACTAATCCAATATAGCATGTTTCGTATATTTGCTGCCCAGTAATAAGACTGGAAATTTGGCAACGCCAATCCGCCCACAGG